>CM040747.1:4105447-4175187 GCA_022829145.1 Albula goreensis
AATTTACACCTGGAGGAAGGACTACGATTACCTACCTTAGCATGTTCATTTCAGCACCATATTTCTTCATATCAGTGTGTATGGTGTAGAGGCTGATTTAATATTTATTATATTTCATAGATTTTTTATATCGTACATCATTTCACTGGCACTGTAATATGATTGTATTCTACATATGATGAACTTTATATGTTCTCTGTTAAACTGTTTTGAACAGGCACAGTTAATATCTGGCTGGACAGGCCCTTTAAGAATTGCTTAAGCACTATACGAGGAGGGAGGGATAATTTATGACGATGGATTTTTTTTTCACAAGGTGCTGTAGGACACCAAGTTTTGATCAGGGAGATGTGCCTTTGCAGAGAGGGTACTGTTTAATCAAACGCTCCTCTCGGAATGCAAGCTGTGATCAGTAATCCGCCCTGCTCCGCGGATGCATGAGTCACAGGATTTGGGAAGTCATGCATTTTTTATTTAATTTACTTATGTACATCTGTAGCAAAAATCATTCAAAACCAAATTTATGAAGCTCCTGCATATGCAGTCTATGCATATTCTCTTCAGGTAAGAAATAAAAAGGGGTAGGTAAGTCCTTTACAATATGCATCGTCTGCAAGCCGGCTTCTTATTTCTGCTTGGTACATTACTTTCTAAATCTGAAGGAACCCATTACATGCGATGCATTTTTTTGATTCTCCGTCTCTTTTCCCCAGTGGCTTGAGCAGGAAATGTAAATTTTGCACTTTTATCCTTTGTCTTTCGCGGTTGCTAACCAACCAGCGTTCTTCCTTCAGGTATGAGTCACCGCTATTCTTTCAGCACTTCCTCTCAGGTAATGCAGGTATTCTTATGATTCCAGTGCCTCTCTCTCCCGCTTCCATCAGCCACCTAAGCTGCAAAACTTCAGCAATGATGATAAACCATTACCTAGAGATGCAGACAGTCCTTATTCCTGCCAAATTTACTTTCATAGTAGTGAGAAGGTCATAAAAGTGTGTGTATATGTGTGTTTGCGTGGGTGGGTGTGTTCACACAGATGATCTTTCTACCTAAAATCACAAACACAGAAAAAATTAGACTGGTACAACAAGTCGACTTATTGACAAGAACAACAAAATTTGCAGAAAAAACAAACATGAGGAATCATCTCCATATTTTACTTACCAGCTTTCAGCACTTCATTTGCAAAACAGTTTGCAGATATTTCTATTTGCAGATTCCATATGTGTGGTCGACTGGATAATCCTGATGCATAAATAGACAGCACACACATTATGGCTTAATTAATTAATTTATTGCACATTTTCACTAAAGCTGCCAGAGGAGAAGGAGCGGAGAGGGCTAATAAGATTCTAAGACTCATGTTTGTCCAGTTTATCTTATTTGTCAACTACACAAATTAAATTCCTTATAGAAAATAAAATAATTGGATTTTTGATTTGATTCTTATAACATTCGAATAACATTCTAAAGCCTATCACCAAGTGCAAAGCCTATAGTCGTCCTAGTCGTCCATCTGAAAAGATCACAGTTTTTTTCCTCCAGTTGATTGTGACCTTAGGGGTGACAGTAAATATGCTGTTTGTTTTGTTTGCGTTCCCAGGCCTCAGACAGACCTTATCTCGGTCTTGTTGCTCTTCGGCGAGGGGGGGGGATGGGGGATGGAGGCAGGGGGCCGGGGCAGAGTGGGGAAACGCGAGAGAGATCGATTTGCAGAGCGTGTTTGTGCGCTGTTCTGCTGGGAGAGCCTGCAAGCAGGAGATAAAGCTGAAGTGCTGCGCGAATGGTGCGTTTTATTTACCTCTCGCCTGGGCAAGACGACATGCCACAACAACACTCCAGGGACCGGAACAGCTGCCACTTTGGTGTCACGGTAACCAGTGATGGAGCCGCGCTCGAGCCCGGCACAGGAAACTGCCAGGCCTCCCCGCAAACACACTGAAGTCATAATTTTGCAATGATGACTTCTTCCATGCACAAAAACATGAATGTTATACTCACAGGCATGTGAACACATAGGGCTGACAGGGGGCGCAGGCCCTGTACCTGCACCCTTATGCACACAGCACCCTCCAGAATGGTGAAATTTAGATTTCACTTTAAGGTAATTTTTTTCCTAATCATTGCTGCAAAAAGAGAGCAGGGTGTCCAACAGAAAGAGGCGCCTGATCTGGCTGTCTATCTATCAAGTATGGGGGTGGGGGGGTGCCCCTTTTTGAGCCCCTCCCAACCAAAATGTCTGTGGACAGCCCAATGAGCCATAGAGGATGTGTTCTGTAATTAATTTACAGGATGTGTAAGGCCAGGATTTCCAAGGTGTGTTTTAATTGGTTAATTGGTGCTAAATAGGTTTTGTTCACTGAATTATTGACCAGGATTGGTCTGGGCAAAAATATCCATAGTAATATTTCAAGTCGTGTCATGCCATGATATTTTAATCAGCCATAGTCTGATATGGTGACTATGCCATCATACTTATATGATATTATTTTGGAAGAAATTCAAAAAATTTTGTCAAGCCAGTGTCATGCCAATCATATCACTTTGGTCAAATTGACACAGGAGTACATGACCTAGATGCTTTCTCCAATTTCAAAGATTTTTCCAACTGACATTCACATACCTGTCTCCTACTCTGAACCACCTGAAAGAACGAACCAAACTCTGCTTTGAGGAAAAGTTGGACTGTAAAGGTCAGTCCCGTCACAAAACTGTCACTTCTGAAGTTTAATGGTCAGTTTTATGTTCAACCTGGTTTCTTGCTCTGCCATGAAGAGATGAGATCAGATCGATCAATTCTTGGTTTGCAATGTGGATCAAAATGGTGCCATGTCAATCAAAAGTTTGTTTTCAGAGTGTAGAAGCTGTGTGGGCCATGCTCTTCCTCCTGTCATTCACTGTAAAAAATATCATCCAAAGAGTCTCCTTAGCTCATTGTCATTGCAGAATCACTTCTGGTAAAATATCTAACTATTAATGAAGCATAAACAGACCGTTTGGTACTATAGAAGTACCAAAGGATTTGTTAATGACGTGCATATTTTTGCTGCGAAACTAATGTTCATCGTTTTTGTAAACCTAAGACTGTTTTTAGACATTCTCATTGAGATTTTGCAGTGGTCTTGCATCTTCAAAGCCTCATGACAGCTTTGTGCTCTGTAGCCTACGCGCGGTGCATTTTTAATGCGCATAGCCATTACGCAATAGACAAGTAAGTCGGCAACATCTTGTTTACATCTTAAGCACTGTACATTATCATCTTTTGAGTTAATTCTTTAAGATTTTCTAATTGAAACAAGTCGTATCCTGTTTTCATTGCCTTACTATTGAAGATGGACATGCATCTGGGGCAGTGTGTTTGAGTTTTTATTACAGTACTTTTTATTTTTTTCCTCCGGAATGGCACATTTTGTGCTGAAAACATCATTTGCAGCTATATCGCAGCTCAAAGGCAAAACATCAGACAAGATTTATGGCGATTTAAGGGCGGGGGGAAAGTGCTGTGACAGAAATGTTCCTCTATTTTTTACAGGTGTTTTTTTTTTTTTTTTTTTTTTGTTTTTTCCGGAGCTGTTTCTGCCGGAACAGTTGCATAACATTGCAAACGAGCCACAGGGAAGCAATGGCAGTGAATTATGGTGAGAAACTGCCACTAACAAGACAGTAAACAAGCAGCTGGGGAGGAGCGCTCTTCACAAACCCAACTACACTTCTTCATTATCTCTCCACGCGTTCGATGCCAAAAGACCCTAAATTCCGGTAAGCTTATTCCAACCACAAAATACATTAATCTGTGCAGCAAGCGCATCTCGCAGACTGGCAGATCTGTAATTGGCAACCGCGGTAAGCATATATGCCTAATTTGGTTCCATGGCTCTGTTCCATTTGTGGCTTTGCAGGGATGTAATAGCCATCATACAACCAAATACACATATTTTGAAAATGTGTGGATATGACCCTGTTTTTATTAGGCTATACTTCTGGGGATGTAAGGTATGCCCACCTATGAGCCTTATTACCATTAATACATATGGGCTTTGGAGTTACAGTATGCCCACCTCCTCAGACAGTATACTCACCTATTAGCCTTATTACCATTAATGCATATGGGCTTTGGAGTTACAGTATGCCCACCTCCTCAGACAGTATACTCACCTATTAGCCTTATTACCATTAATACATATGAGCTTTGGAGTTACAGTATGCCCACCTCCTCAGACAGTATACCTACCTATTAGCCTTATTACCATTAATACATATGGGCTTTGGAGTTACAGTATGCACCACCTCCATTGATCAGACAGTATACCCACCTATTAGCCTTATTACCATTAATACATATGAGCTTTGGAGTTACAGTATGCCCACCTCCTCAGACAGTATACCCACCTATTAGCCTTATTACCATTAATACATATGGGCTTTGGAGTTACAGTATGCCCACCTCCTCAGACAGTATACTCACCTATTAGCCTTATTACCATTAATACATATGGGCTTTGGAGTTACAGTATGCCCACCTCCTCAGACAGTATACTCACCTATTAGCCTTATTACCATTAATACATATGGGCTTTAGAGTTACAGTATGCCCACCTCCTCAGACAGTATACTCACCTATTAGCCTTATTACCATTAATACATATGTGCTTTGGAGTTACAGTATGCCCACCTCCTCAGCTTCTACAACATCACTGCTTGAGTCTGACCCCCCCTTCCTGAGCCAGCTGCTTACTCTCTCAGCACCATTGGGCTCCTAAGTATCCATCTATCCAAACTGAGCGAGCGGTGAACAGCACCCCAATAAAAACGCGCCTCACCTTTTCCATTAAACAACACACAAATCTCTGCAAAGCAGGGGGAGGCAGGGGGAGATCAATTAGACCCATGCGGTGGGCTGGTCTTGCTTCAGTGTCTGCGTGAAGCGCACCATAAAACAAACAGGGCCCTTATTTCCACAGCACGATAAACAGAGAATCAGGAAGGATGTGGCTGCTTATGGCTGATATTAGTCCATCCGGTTCACAAAATAACTCAGAGTTTCACTGAATGAAAGCACTTTTTTATACAGAATTGCAATCCATTCATATGCATGTGGTGTGACCATTTATTATTGCATGTGATGGTGTTACATGCTTATATGGGAGCTTTTCATATGCATATATGGTGCAGAAAAGTGGAAGGTGTGGCCGCTGTGCCAGGTGGAGAGTGAAAAAAAAACACAGAGGGGGTAACAAAACAGAAAATGGCCAAATGCCATATTTGTCCCCTTTTTGGGTAAGAACAGGACTCTACAAGCAGTAAATGCACTTTAACATGCAAAATTACCTACAAACGGAGGCAATGGCAGATACCTGGTACAGGTACAGGGTCATAGGTAGAAATTCTGGGCCCTGTACCAAAGCAGGCTCTGAGGGCCCCTTCACTCCACATAAAAAAAAAATTTCCATACTTTAATGGACCCCTTAAAACCCTCAGGGCCTGTATATTTAATACCCTTTCCCCCTCGGTGCTACGCCTCTGCACAGGTGAGCCTCAGGTGAGTCTGTCCGTTAGTAAGGCCACAGCTGTATCATTTTGGTGAAAATATATCACACATATTGCTAGAAATACAGAAGAAATATGTTTTGTTACAGAAAAATACGTGAATTTTTTGAGGAGCTTTTAAAGTGTTTTCTTCTGTAATCTTGTATTTCCTTCTGTGTTTCTTTATGTAACCACTTTTTAATAAATGTATTTATTTATTCTGTCTGGGTGATTACATCATTGCACTGTATATTATTCATATAAATATGGATAAAAATTATATGTGAATGGTTTGTATGAAAACATGTTTAAGCCTGAATTTATACCCTTTTCTTCTCAAATTAAAATTCAAATTCAGAGCATGAAAAGAGAAATCCAATATTGCCGATACACAGATACATTTGCATACGTAATGCAGAATCATAAAACAAGGGTGACACTAATGATCCAATGATTGAATAAAATTCACTAACAACATAATGGAGAATAACAAATAATTAATTTGGGGCATTTCATTCATGAGGCAAAAGACTACCATCTGGCTGTACGTCATCCTCTATGTCAAATCAACTTCAGGAGTGTGTTATTTTTGAAAATAGCGACAGAAGCGCTCCTACTTCATTGGAATTCAAAGACACAACCCCAGCTGCTACATGGTAGGCTGTCTTTGAGCATTCTCCATGCTGAAGGGAAGGCCATCAATCCCCGTCTGTCAGTTGAAGAGGCACAGTCCGTGCAGTGGACGATATTAACAGAGTAAATAATATTTGCTGGTTGATATTCTCTCCCTGGCTCTCCGGGGACCAATGGCCTGTCTGTCAAACCCCAGGCCGGCCTAGACAGAGAGAGAAAGGGAGAGAGAGACTTTTGACTTTTAAAGTGCCTTTATTGATCCCTTACCAACACCTCTCCATTGATGAAAAGCACACAATAACGGCAAACTTAGAGTTAATTAAAACCCCCCACCCCTCGCCCAACCCCTTACACCCACAAACCAGCTATATGGTAATATTGCACGCTGTCCCATCAATACTGAAAATTGCACCAAATATACTCCAAACCTCTCTGAACCTATCAATGGCGTTAGCCATAGAGTAACATGCAGATTCCACTTTTAGCCTAGAGGTCACCAACCCCCTAAACATCAACTGGGTCTATTGGCCTGATCCAACACTTCGTTTTACTAGTGGGCCAAATTGCTAGCTTTGGCTGACTAAATAAAAAATGTTACCCTTTGGTGGCATACAAGTATTTACGACCGAAAAAGACAGAGAGACAAAGAGAGAGCGAGAGAGGAGATACACAGTGCATCTCTCTGCCCTTGTGCGAGCCAAGCGCATGGAGCCAACACAGCCGCACTGGGCCGAAAGTAATCTCCATTACTCTTTTATTTTGCCACTCTGAACAAGTCGGCTGTCTAACCGTGACCTACCTAGCTTATAAATCTGAGTCCCACCCCCCAACCCCCTACCCCAAGTGATCTGCCATTTTGGCCAGGGTCCGAGACTCACTCGCTTTGGCTGTTCCATCCTGTTCCTCACAGTGAAGAGGCAGCTGGGATTTTTAATGAAGCCTTTTTCTCCTGTCTGTCTTTAATTACATGTTATTTCTGTTCTGCTGTTTTCTTTTTTTTAGTCGAAGAAGAAATGCTCACACACACAAAAATGGTTTCACACTTGGGGGAAGGCACTGCTTATGTTAATGATTCGGCTCGCCTAAAACTGTGGATGCTCAAAACTGAGAACATCTGTTTTTTTTCTGTCAAAGCTGTAATTGGTGATTAAATTAAATCTGATCATTATGGGGCCTGAAAGTAGACTGGAAGAAACCGCTTTCACTATTTTTAGGATGGTCACTACTGCCTTAGAAATAGTTGTATAAAACTTTGAGTTGGAGCCTAATATTTGGGAGGTATTTAAAAATGGTTCACACTTTCCTTATGGAGATTCAAACTCAATGTTAATTATGTTATAACACATTAATATGCATTTATAACTGCAGAGACACCAGCACAATCACATTATATATGTAAAATAAATATTTTTGTAACATATTGGTCAACAGGGGGTCCTCGACTATCGAACGAGTTCTGTTCCTATGACTTGTCGTAAGTCGATTTTTGACGTAAGTCGGAATTTATACCTAAATTATACCTAAGTTAACACCTTAAGTCACTCACACTGTGTACACAACACATGAAGGACATACAAAATACAGTAATTAAATGAAACAGTAATAAAAAAAGAGAGAACAATTTCTTATCTTTATTTCTGTGTTCGTATTTACGAACCAAACCGCGTAGGTCGAAACTAGGTTTTTTAAATAATATATGGAAGTGCGTCGTAACCACGAAACGTCGTAACCACGAAACATCGAGACCGCCGTAACCCGAGGACCCCCTGTATTTCCTGATGCAGCCTGTAGCCTAGTGGCTGCAATGCTTGACTGAGACCTGCAAGGCTGGTGGTGAAGCTCCAGTCGAGCTTAAGATGGGCCAGTGCAGCTGTTGGGTCCCTAAGCGAGGCTCTTGACCCAACAGTGCTCCTGGTAGGGACTGTCCCCTGGCTAGTATACTCAACTTTTAGTCAGTGTTTAATAAAAGTGTCAGGTAAATATACTCATCCAACAAACAAAGTATACACTTCAAAGTATTATTTTGTTGCCATATTAGCATGCATCTTTCAGGCATATATTCTCATGAATCTGCTTCCTAACCCATGGACACGATAGCTGGTTTGCCATACAATCAGCTACCATAGCTGTGCTGTGCAAATATATATACGGTATATAGATGACTATCGATGTAAACAACACATCATAAAGCTCCACAGACCTCAGAGTCAACATTAATAAGATGACAGGATATTGACAGACACCATCCAAATGTCAAAATCCCTTAAAAGTAACACAAATAATAGCAAGGGATATTGGAACACGCAGGCTGTGCTTCAAATAAAGTGAATTTTCAGGTGGTGTCCGTCCCTTATTAAATATAGATCTTAAGGCCTTAAACCCTGGCTCAGCTTTCCGGATCACACCGTTAATGTCAGGAAGCTTAAAAACGATGAGAGACTGGAGGCTGAGCAGCAACGGGGCTAACGAGAACCACCGAATTTTGGAATGGGGGGGTTGTGGAGGGGAAAAAACAGCACAGATTGCAATTTCAGGGAAGATAGATGTATGCGCCAGGGGTTTCAGATTCGCCGGTTACAAAAAAAAAACCTTTGGTGGGTAATGTGCTTCTTAATCCTCTTTGTGGTTTTCATGCGGGGCGTTTTTCTCGTGTTGCGACACTTTGCACCCGAGAAGACGAGTCGGCTGTTATTGTCTTGATTCCTCCCATCCAAAGATGGCTGTCGGCGTGCTTTCGCCGGCACCAGCGGCGTGCTGACACGATTAGCGTGCACTTTTCTCCCCTAGCTAATTTTCACAAAGCAATTCTATTCTTAATTCGATTCCCACTTAATTATTTCACAAAACACTGAAGCTCTCATTCAAAAGAGAGAAAAAAACATTAAAATCGGACTCCTTATTCATGCACATGTCTAAATGTGGATTTTGAATGAACGGCTTCAGCAAAATAAAAACCATAGAGGCTTTTGCTGAGTGAGTGTGCGCTGTCCTGTTATTCTCCAGAATATAGAAGAACTGCAGCAAGCAAGCAGAGTGACTAAACACAACAGTAAGAAGAGACAGGTTCGACAGAACTGTGGAGCTCTTTTACCCGGTCGTATCTATAATGTATGTGCTAGAACAAGGCCTCCAGTACCTTCAGGGCTTCTGTGTGAAGAAACAAAAGAAAAGAGAGGAGAGGGACCTTTACAACACACTGGTGTTCGTCGCTCACTGCAGGAAAACACTGCCTCGGGGTCCAGCCAGACTGATATACGCTCCTGGGGACCGATATGAATGATACGGAAAAGGTCGTTGCTAATCAGGTAATGTTGTAAATGGACTCGTTAAAGGTCTTCCGATCGAAGGAGCGTGCGAGCCAACGGAGAAGCTCTCCTTCCGCTGGACGTGACGGCCTGAGAGTAGTCACGAGGTCCCGGGCAAGGGAAAGAGTGGACCGTCCTGCGACGTTATCGCTGTGTTTTTTGTGGGAAGCGTCTCACATTAAGTCGTCTTTTCGAAGAGCTGCAGGGGGAGAGACACTTTCTGAACCTTATCTGCTCTTTGAATATTAAATACTTCCCAGAGCCTCCGATATCTCCTTCCTTTAAAAAAAACAATATCCCAGAAAACATCCCAGAAAGAACAAAGGCCCCTAAGATATCCAGGAATATCCAGCACGGAAAATTTAATTTGTTCCGACTTTCAGCTTCTGTATTCTCTTGCTAATAGTTCAGCGGTAATTAGCAGCCACAAGGTTATTGATTTGGGGCAAGTTATACAAATCTGACGCTGAATGAGTCTAATATAATTCAGATGTATGCAAACAATCATGTAAGGCTTATTCGGGTGAAACACGTTTTGATTTGTGTTTATTTCAGCCGGGGGCGTAGTGGTAATTTGGGAAGTGCGTATATTGTGTGAGGAGGTGCCCATGTGCACTAGCAGTAATAAGGTTAATGGGTAAACGTTTTGTACATCCCCAGAAATTTACACAGGTATACGCAATATACGTGCATGTCCTCGGCCATACTACCGATTACAGTCAATTAAGTCAGTAAAGGCAAGGTGCTAAATTTACGATCATAACTTTGACACAAGCAAAGCAGAAGAGCAAAGAAAGACATCAGCTAGGATTCAATAAAATACGCTTAGCATAAATAATTTAATCAAAACGGACATATCATTTCAACATAAGTAGGCTATCTGTGAGGAGTCTCTATGTTATTGGAAACGAGCACCCTATTGACTGTTTTCGTTGCATTCTATAACAGAATTGCAAGTTCCCATAAAAAGTCTAAAATCTATTTTGACTGAATTACATATGCCCTTGAAAGCAGTAAGATCATTTGATTAGGTCCCGGCCTCTAACTTCAGTAGTTTGTTAAGTGTTGCTTCTCGTAGCTTTGAACCCGCAGTCATGGTCACTCCCATTTGAGTCAGCCATTGATGAATATTTTGAAACATACCCAGCGCCACTTGGACAAAGTCATCCATCTTTCCTCTCATAAACTCTGTAGCTCATTACAGTGTTGCCCATGTTTGACACCCATAAATACATCCCATAATTCACAGCCTCTGCTCACAGCCTCTGCTGACGGGCCTGTGCCAGCGAATGATGTCATACTCGACGACCGAAGACCCGTTGCCATGGCTGCCGACCGTGTCAAGGCGCAGTATGAACTCACGTGCAGACAGGGATGAGATGAACCAGAGTTTAATGCAAATCCAAAAACAGAGTCAAAAACAGGCACAGGGTCAAACCAGAAGAGCCAGTGTCAGGGCCAAAAACAGAATCCAAAGCAGAATGATGTCATCCAAAATCAGAAATCGGGGAAAACAGGCAAGAATCAAAAACAGGCAGGTCAGACCCGAGCGCAACTGATCCATGGCTGCACAGAACAAACACAAGACAGGGTTTAAATGCAATAACGAGCCAACGAGACACAGGTCAATAGGGCGTGAAACAAATGGGTAATCAACTGGGAAGGTAACAAGGAGGGAAGGCAGACAGGGGAAATGAAAACAAAAGCACATGGACAGGGACAGCATCAGACAGATTCTCCGGTCAATGTCATCGAACAAAGTGGGAAGGGACAGTGTGATATCTGATTCTCCGGTCTTCCGAACAGAAGTGGAGCAGTGTGATAATTCCTGCGTCACATTCGATTGTTTTTTTTCCTTGCTGTTGTTCTGTGAGTCAGACACAAATTTGGTGACATACTCGCAACCAGCACACAGTTCATTGTCACTGATCAGTTCTTTCGATTAATTAAGGTCTGCCTTATTTTAGGTGGGATGCAAAGTAAAGATATTTATTTAACCCCCGCCCCCACAGTCATCTCTCAGCAGTGGGGAAGCTCTTTCTGCAGTGTCTTTCCCTGGGTCTTATCTTCAGAGACAATCCTAAACTACCGGAGGGTAAAGCTTCCTTTTTTTAAGGGCAGCTAATGATCTGCAGCCTGAAACCGGTGTGTTTTTCAAAGCTGTCATCCTGAAATCAGGCCATTGCTGGAAAGGAAGGGAGAGAGAGGGGAGAAAAGAATATAAAAGAATATAATCAAAGGATAATGGTCCATTTTAAAGCATCTGTCTGCATAAACTGCGCACATACCATGGATTCAGTAATGAAGACAAAGTAAACTATCAGTAACCAACAATGTAACTAACAGAACTATTATTTTAAAGACTGTCTCACCATTATATTTGGAGTATTAAGGCTGTTCCAGCTACCATGCTTCTGGTCACTCGCTTCTGCATAATAATTCAAAAACAAACAAACAAACAAAAGTTCATTCGTGCATCCTGGGCTAAATCCATCAGTTCCAGGCAGTTACGCTTTAGAATAGGTGCCTGGTGTAAACACACAGAATGCTAATGTAAGCGATATTAGAAAATGGCCGTGCAGTAGACTCATGACAATCTCCCAGGATAAAGGGTGGAGAGTGAAATATATATATAAATAAATTAAGTAATATAATATAGTTTATAATTAAATCAGTGCATTATGAATGTTTTACGCCTGTGGGTGTTTTGTTCAGAAGTTTTCCGGATGTCGATAGCCTACTGTGAAAATACCATCCAGATTTATATTAGGTGGAACCAATATTGGAGATGTTTAATGTGCGGCATCATGAAATGTGATCTCAATAAATCTTTTTTTCCTCTTCAGATGATAAACGGGGGAATTGAAAATGAAGAACAAAAGGATTAGACATGGTGTGACGTACTATAAATTTGACAGATGAATCTGGGCTTCGTTGTACATGAAAAATAAAAAAAAAAATGGATTCTGTGTCTAGCATCAGAAGTGAAATATGACTAACCTCCTAAAGAATAAAACGATAGAGAAATGATCCGTCAGTCATACACTGAGAACAATAAAACTTGAAAGAGCATCTTCTGGTCGCAAATGCCAGTGTCTGGGTTTACAGGACACTTAACATCCTGCTTTTTGCTTAGTCATAAGTAAAAGGCAGCAGCTGGAGAGGACAGATCATATTCTCCATTTGGAGAGACAATATGAACACTTCCCCTCCACCAAATTATTATCCAGAACTAAAGCAGCTAAATATGGAATCTGATCTTCTGACAGTACATATCAAATTGAAAGCCGATTAATCTGTATGAGCTGTTCGTTCTTTGAACAGGGTGAGAAATTTCTGGCTCTCAAGTGGGATTGTTGCAAAACTACATCATTGAATACTGGGTTTTGGGTTTTGTACAGTCAGGGTCAGTCACTTCAGGACAACATTATATTATGAAAAAAAAAAAATATATATATATTCAAACCTGCACACCTCAGAATACACTGTAACAATAAATACATGGATGATTTTTGTGAATATTCCTTCTCTTTCCACTGATTTGCAGGGAAATCTTGAGAAGTCCTTTAAACTGGCAGAAGATGGACAGTCTAGTAACTGCCATTTGGAGAATTGTCTGCCTCAAATGGATCAGTGTCTTTTTCTTACTTTGTCCCAACTCCCCACCTCTGTCTTATGTGTTAATAACTTTCCCCCACATTTTATTTTTATGGCCTGCAGTACTCTGACATTGAAAAAGACACTCTTTCTTTTGCTGCTCATATCGTCTAATGACATTGCTTGATACTCATCACGTTCTGTCAATATTTAATAAAAAGGGACATTTTTTTCTTCATTTTTGGGTGGCCATTTAAAGTAATTTTCACGCCTTCCTTGAGCCCAATGTCACAGTGTCTTATCTCTTTCAATTTAATTTCATTGATTCAACTGCATTATAAATATATATACATATATATATCCTACTGCTACTATGCTAACATGCTCAGATTTCTTCTGACTCCTCACAGGTACTAGGCAACAGTGCACCATGGTCATCACTGCTATTTGGGCCGGAAAATTGAACCTTGAGTTTCTGCTTCATCAGATTTATGCAGATGAATTTTCCCCCATGCTTATCCGATCATGTGACCTCACTATCCCTTATTCTGTGTATTTCGGATAAATCTGGTCGGCTCTCAGGACACACACTGAAGTCAAATAACAGTGGATTGTTCGTGTCAAAGCTCATGTCAAAGTTTCAGTTTACGGGCTTATCTTTCGAAACAGTACGGAAAGAGTTCTTGGTATATCTTAATCAAAGTACATACTGACATTTTTCAGTGTATTCCTCTATGTTGTTGAACTAGGTCAAACAGGACTTAACTAGATGCCTGAGTTTGCTTCTGTTCCTGGTCTGATGCATTAAATCTTCAAGCCAAAATATTTTTTTATCATTCTTGACTCTTGACAAGAATGGAAAATCACCCCATATACTGTATATATAAGGCCTTCCTTGGGAGACTCAGACAGGGTGTGTGTGTGTGTGTGTGTGTGTGCGCGTACGTGTGTGTGTGTGTGTGTGTGTGTGTGTGGGGAGGAGTTCTGCCAAACTTTTGAACCTATATCAAAGGCATGTCTAGGCCCATACAATCCTCAAAGCTAAGGGCTTCTAGTAAATGCATAGCAATAGATATGATTTATGAAATATTCTATGTGATGAATATGTCTGTATCAATGCCTGTGGTGTGTAGAAGATACACAGCATGTCAACACATAATAGGAAATAAGAGAACAGGAAATGCAATAAGATGCGAGAAGTTATCCCAGCCTCTGGGGTATATTGGATTTCATTCTGTGAAGTTCAGCTCCCCTTTTTAATATGTTTTATGGAAAGGAACAATTGATTGACAGAGCAGAGGATCTCCATGCATGTCTGTACCTGGCAGGGCTGTGCAGCTCAGTCTCACTCTCTTGTCCAGGCTCCTGTCAATCACCCCCCCCCAACCAACATTCCTGAATCCTACAGTGCCCCTGTTGTGTAATGCCTATTCAGAATATGGGCTTGATTTAGGAACATTTTTGGGGTTCAGTCACCCTCACGGTTGTACCCGATTGCAGAACTGATTATGTTCCCCTTTATGTGATATGTATTTGAATAACATTCGCAGAGAATGTTTGAAAAGACTTGTTTATGGATGTTTCTTTTGGCCAATATTTGAGAGTGTACAATTCCAAGTTGCTGGTACTTCTGTTTTTTTTTTTTTTTTCAGGTATCTCTAATACTCCAGTTTTCTCAAGGTCCTCTCAATAATCTAACTGATTCATTCTTCAAAGTGAAGTCGAGGCTGCATAACTGTGTCTAGCTTGAATCGTCCTTGTCCGTTGTGAGAAATTCATGGAAATGAGATCTTAATATGGCAATTGAAATGACTCATGGAGTCATTTTTCTTCCATTTGCTCCCATCGTGTTCTTTCTGAATTTCAGAGTTCTTCGCTGTCTGCTATCTCCAAAGCAATATTATCAAGAACTAGCCTGGAGCTGAATCCTACATTTAGCAGTTGTCTGACTGCCCTGGCCTCTAATTTTCCCACATGTTTTGGCTGTGTCCTGGATTAGCAGAATTCTGGAGCGCAGTCTTTCTCAGATAATGAAATGTACTATTGAGCCCACTGTTCTGTGAGCAGTTTTTTTTCCAACCACCTGAACCGATGTGCCTTTTTGTGAGCCACAGCTGGACTCTGTGACCTGTGTCTTATTGTTACCCTGCAGCTTACTTCTTCTGGGACGAGTGGAGCTGCCTCACCCTCACATGCCAGCAGCATAGGAGACATTTGGCTAGATTTAATCAAACCCTCTTAGTCTTTTTTAAGGGCGTATGCAATTCAATCAAAATGGACATTAACTTACAGTAAAATCTTCTTTAAGTATGTTGTATTTTGTAGGACTATAATTTATTGGGAGTAAGTAATTTGGAATTATATTTTAAAATAGAATAGCATATGCCATTTAAAAAAAGACTAAAATCAGTTTTGATTCCATATGTCCTCAGAGAGACTCCGCAACCTAGCCCATACCGCAATGTAGTACATGCAGAAAATGTACAAAAACACTCCTTCTGAAGGTACAGACAGATTTTTTTTTCTACCCTTTTGAGGACATGGATACACGTGTCTGCTTGAATCCATTGGTCATCGGTCTTCACCGATCTGACCAATCACATAAATCCATGTGAGGAGAGGAGCCCTTAGTCAGAGCATTATCATTTCACAAAGCTGCAGGCACCTGGCCAGCCAGTGGCGATCACCAGAGATCTTATTAGTTTAATAGCCGTGTTGTGTTGTGGCAAAAATAAGTCCACACTCTGTTTAGGGCTGTAAGGCTGTTTAATAATGATCATGCAGCATGGAGAGCTACAGCACACAAAGTTGTACCCCACAGCTCTGCCAGGGGCGCCCCCTGCAGATAAATTTATACCTGGAGAGATATGAGGACTCTACGGTTACACAAAGACATCTGCATAAATGGGCGTTTATTGAACATGCATATTCAGATGGGGAAGGGAGCTGAAGTAAAGCCTTAACTAGGTCAAATGTCAAATGAGCAGGCCTGACATTGAGACATAACACACAATGGACCGGTACCTGCACATTGCTATCACTTTGGGCCTGGTCCAAGGCCTCAGAAGGCCTCGGCCCACTTCTCCCTGTACCCTGGAAATCTAAACATCCCGCGGCAAGACATAAATTGCAAGACATATTAAACAGAAATCTAGGATCCCACAGCCTAAATCCGTTATTTACCCTGGTGAGGCTGATTGCTGGTTGTTGCCTCATCAGCGTGGACCTCAGGCCCTGACTAGCGCAGGCACAGCGGGGTACGCACAGTGTGTGCTGTGCAGTGCTTGGGGCTGTCTATGGCCCCTTGGAGCCATTTGACAGATCCTTTATCTCCGGTCCTTTTTGTCTTATCTTTGGGTTTTATGTAACTGGAATTTTCCTGCTCTCTTTTATTTTTCTTCGTTCCTCATGGGGGTGGGGATGGGATGGTTTGGTGGGGGCGTTTGAAATGGGGAAGGGGGTTGACATGGTGGTTGTGAAGTGGGGTGGGGGGGTGTGGTGGCTTGGGAAACTGCAGGGAATTTGGGGTGGGGTGGGGGTTTAGTAGGAGAGCGTTGTGATTGAAAGAGTTTCACTGTAGAGCTTTTATTCAAAAAGTCCCAAAATACAATCTGTGACCAAATTCTGTGTTCCTTTAGGGTTGGTGGATGCGCCAGGCAAAACAATAGCACAGCTGCAAAGCTTAAAGAAACCTCCAGCTACATTAAATATTAAACCTGCACAGCACAAAGAACATCTTTAATCTCACGCACTTTGCCTATCGCTGTCAGTTTTACCGAGCTGCAGCAATGTGCTGTTTAACAGTGACTACTGTAGGAACTTTTTATCGGTAGCTTTCTTTCTTCCTCTTCTTTGTTAATATTTTTTGGCTCAGAAGGTATTGTTTGATGATCAATAGCTCTTATAGCTGCTGAAATTCAAATTCAACTCAGCCCACCCATACGTGAATTGAGAAACTCTTGTCATCTTTTTTTTTCGGAGGCTAATTGAAGTGTGTCTCTCAGCCCTCTTCTCCTCCCCTCGCTTTATGCGGCGTTGCCCTCACAAACTGTCTGAAAGTTCCGCATGAGCAAGAGGAAACAGAGGAAATTTACATTTAAATTCGGTCGCTCGTAAATTAGAAACGTGCGGTGGAATTGGTTTGCACGCCCTCTGTAAGGCTGAAGTTAATTACTGATTAAATAAAAAGCTGACGGAGTGGGGAAAAGGACTTTTTTTTTCTCTGATCGAACAGGCTTCCAGCCCACCTTATTATTGCATTTATTTCCTACTGCAAATTTCTTCTAGCAAAGCCTCACAGCTGATGAGTACAACTCAAACATTGCTGGGGGAGTGGCAAATGGAGGGAGGTAACCAATCACAGCGTGAGTGTTTCACCCATATTACTTTTTCATATTGCTCAACAGAACCACAGTCTTCAGGTTTTTATCATGCTAAAATGGACGTTTTACAATGCCTCTTCAAAAAATTGTATGAGACCAAGAAACAGGATGTTTTTTTTGTTTTTTATTTGATGCAAACTTTTTTATCAGCATGAATGCAGCACAACAATGTTGTTTTGTTTAAAAACACACAGCTAGTCAGCCATATGGTTATAAGTTTTCAGCTCAATACTGTGCATTAGCTATTCATGCCTTCAGATTTGCTTTCATAACTTCTTATGCCAGTCGATGAGGAGTGCCAGAACGCAATTCAGCCATGTCACAAACGGAGAGAAAGGATGCAAATGATTGAAAACGCTTGTGACACGTTCATGATTGCTGTCACAATTCCCATTCTGATTCCTGCTGTCCTGGTTTTCATTAGGTATTTGACATGTGTCATCACTTTAATTTTGTTGGAAGGCTCTGCTTTTCTGGGTGACTTCCTGTTGAGGAATCAACTACATGTCCAAATTAAATGACAGGGAGGGAGAGCAAAATCAGTCAAATGTCCCCAACTGGCCAATAGAAAAGCAGAGCAAAATCAGTCAAATGTCCCCAACTGACCAATAGAAAAGCAGAGCAAAATCAGTCAAATGTCCCCAACTGGCCAATAGAAAAGCAGAGCCGATCAGGATAAAGCCGGGGTGGCAGTGATAAACAGAAACAAAAAGGTGAAGCACAGAAATACCTGCTTTTGTGCAGTGATGTTAATGGATATGACCTGGATATAACCTTATATTCACATGGCCATCTGGCGTTATCACAGAATACAACATGAAAATTGCATGAGCTTTTATTTTTGTGAGATAACATGCTGAGAGGACATAACATATGAGTGATATTCAATGGGAACCGGCTGGAGGAAAAAGTTGGGCATTCACTGTTCCTATTTAAATGGGTATTTTTTAAGTAGAATGATTATCATAGTCTTTTCCTCTAGATGTTAATACACTTGGGTACTGGAATTCCAAAAGTTGTCATGAGTCGCTGTGTCTGTGTTGCTGTCACAGGTTGGAACCCTAAAATGGTGAGTACACCTGAACTGGAAACAAAACCTACAGCTACAGGTGGGGTAAGGAGTCACCATCTGATTGGTGTAAATTCCGCTGATGTCAGCAGACTTTCCAGGCTATCAGCTGATGTGGACTGACCTGAATTTCCCACCTGAACTAGCCTCACTGATTTAGTAGTGAATTATTTTTTTGGGGGGGGAGCATTTCGCTGCCGGTGAACCAGAGATGAACTAAAGCCTCGCCAGTTGCAATCGCAACTACGCCAAGATCAACCTCGACCTCCTACCTTCTGGTTTTGGAATCGAGTGCGTTTGTGCTTATGTACTTGTCAAAATGAAGCATGAGAAGAAGGCCAATGAACTCACTGACACTGAAATTGGTGAATGCCTCAAATTCCATTCTGTTAAAGCGCTCTAAAAACTGGCTCGCAGTGAAACTGGTGACCTGCCAGTGTCCATGAGGCCTACATTCACTATGTACTTGATACACTGTAGTTCAGACATTTTGAATACCAAGGTATTTCCTTTGGGAGTCTGAAACCAAGGGCAGCAGTACCCAAAATGAATTTGTTAAATCGTAAAATGCCTAAGATGTTTGGAGAATAGATGCGCTCTAGTTAACCCTGTTTAACAGACATTTGGATACCAAGGTACTTCCTCTGGGAGACCAAGGCCCTCGGCAGCAGTGTCCAAAATGAATTTGTTAAATGTTGACTTTGTGACGGGGTACAGTGCCAAAATTTTCTTCTATCTCTTGAAGAGGATTTCTATTTGTGTTGTATATAAAGAAAAACATTGAAGAGCCTCCTAAATACACAGTAATCATTGTCTAAACATAAGCTAAATAAACACGCATGGGAGCAGAAATGTGCCACCATGCGTGAGTTATTTGCTTCAAATACCTCAGTCAAAACAAGTTCAGGGATACAATATTAAAAAATAGACCGTTATCAGTGTTGAGTTTCGCTGTGACATTCTCAGATGAGAGCTTGTGTTTCGTGCCTCCCTGAATGCGATCCCACGAAAGTGGGCGCATCTCCAGATGTTTTATTCATGTGACGCCACTCAGCGCGACTCCGCACGACACAATGGAAAACACGAACATAATACATTCTATAAACATTCACCGCCGAAAGGAGATGACCTTGGATTTGCCTTCCCTGCTTGCAGGAATGCTAACCTCGGTGCCAAAAAAAATAAACCAAAGTGCCTTATTATTCCTCTAAGAGAGCTAAAGGCACTTATGTCAGGCAGGGAGCTTATTATGTCTCTGCTACACTATATACCTGAGAATGGCCAGCCCTGCTGTGCCTCTCCTTGTCTGTAATTAAGAGCATTTAAATTCAAGCGCTACTCATGTGCACTTGTGTCTCCATGGACTGTTGGATGCAGGGATGCTTTCAGATTCTCCTTGAGACTCTCTCAGGACGCATTGGGTGACTCAGGGCAGGGTGATAAGCCCTCTTATCTGGGGATGGACGCGCTGACGGGTCCCTCTTTTCCCCCTAATTTAGCTCACGACAGGCTGAAGGGGATCGGCCGCTTTAAAAGGTGGAAGTTTCATGGATGGTCCTAATGGATTATTCACCGTCTGCCGGAAAATTCCAGGCCCTTGAAATGCTCTGCTCCGCTGGAGTGTTTTGCTGACAGTTATGAGTTAATTTGCATTCATGCAAGAGCCCCGTTCTCCAGCCGCCGGCCTGCAGTACTGGCGAATATAAGGCGTAAATTTTCCTTTCGAGGTCATCTGGTGAGCAACCAAACCTCAACTACAATGTTAGGTTGGCTGTACGTTTTATTTGCTTTACTTCTTTTTGTTTCTTCTCATGGTTCCACTATGAGTTAATAATAATACGGTCATGATACACTGACAGAGTCCACTGCACAGTAAATATCAAAGGAAGTTAAATGAAATTGCCCAGCGGTGTAAGTTCATAAACTGTCTTAAGCACCTCTCTTGCAGTAAGTGAACACTCAGAACAAATTAAGCATGGAAAGCTTACCTTCACAAAAAAAGGGAATGCTGTGCTGTGAAAGGCTCATAGTAATAAAGCCCGGGATGTGTAAATGCTTCTTGGAGCAGACTCATCCATGGCACACACCGAGAGAGAAATGGGCTCGTTTGAACCCGTGGGGGGTAGGGGGTGGGGCGGTGGGGGACCGGGTGAGGATGGGCAGTTACCTTATCATAATTCCCAGAGATTTCAGGTCCCCCTGCTCGGTTTCCCAGGGACACAATTTGTTGGCTTTGTCACATGCTTAGCGCGGCTAATCTCCGCGGTGCGACGGGAAGGGATGATTCACGGCCTGGGGACCTGCTGTGGCCCAGAGCCAGCGGGACGGACTCGGCCCAGCGCGGCGAGGACACCGGTTCCTCCCTCCCCTCCCGATGCGACGTGCAAAGCGCCAGGCTTCTGTGTCGAACATGGACCTGCCTAACTCACAGACACACACACACACACACAGGTACACATGCATATCTGCCACACTGCAGGCAGCTTATTCCTGTCCTCCTCTGGCTTGCATTCATTTTTGGGTGCATTGGGAGGGTACCGGTGCGCTGGTGTGTCTCAGTGATGTGCCCTGTGAAGGCTTGTTAGGCAGCTTCATGTCTCTCATTAACAGAGATACCCACTGAAGTATAAGAAACCCATACACTGAACGCAAATTAAATCAAATTTATTGGTTTCCAAAATGAACTTCCAAAATGAAGCAGACCCCCAATCAAAAATGAACTTTTTCATCAACTACCAGAAGTGACTATAAATGAAAAAACAATTATTAACCAGTCAATGTATTCAAGTCAAATCCGGCAATTTCATTTCACCTGCATAAGGAAAACTCTACCATCATTTGGCCTGGCCTAGAAAGTCAGTAATTGGCCAGTTAGACTGTGTTGTCAGTCAGGTTTGAGAGTTTGTAGAGAGCAAACTTAAGAAGTAGGCCTTGCTCATGTGGGTAGAATGGGAAATAATCTTTCCTCACAATCTGTTCAGGGTATAAGCTTCAATTATTAAACTCCAGGAGGCACAAAGCAGAAGCTTATTGTGACAGATAGAGGTTGCAGATATGTTCTTACAGATATATGTGCTCTCAGTTTTTGGGGGAATGCATTTTCACCCAGACACATTAGGGAATTCATCACTTAATCTCTTCTAACACATGTGAAATCACTACAATGATCCAGATAATAAATTAATCAGGACAGGAGGTTAAGTGTGGGTAATTTTTGTAGGCAGCCCAATCTCCTTGTTCATATGGTTTAGATAGATAGTGAACAAAAACTGTGAACAACAACACAAAGTCACAGAGCAGGATGTTGGATTAGCAGTGTTTCCGATGAGACTGTCTGCTTTTGAAAACGTTGCCACTTTCATTCAGTTGATCTGTGATTGCTCCCTTGTTTTGCTTTCCACCGCAAATTAAAGCCCAGACATCAAATGCTTGTACTTCACACTCCACCCACTGTTGCCCTTTCCTGATTGGTTCCCTGTTGACACAGATACAGTTGCCTGGGAAACATCAGGAAGTTAGGCTGTCTTAGTCCTTGAAGCTTCCTCAGAATTTACCCCAACGTTCTCACTGACGTCCATTCTGGAAGCCATTATTATTAAGTCATAATAACAGGTAACCAGGTAACCAGGCCTGTCCAGTATATTTAACCTTACCTTATGAATGGTGGGATGTTATTTTCATAACTGAAGGTCCGCTTGACACATTTATCAGCTGATAATTTTCTTTGTTCCTCCTAAACTAATTCCCATTACATAATTTCTTACATACCTGCATAACCTCTTGCATAATTTGTACAGTTTCTTATATATTTCACAGATGTTAAATAGCCAAACTATTCATAAATGTATAGAGCTGTTACCTTTCCAGATATTTTCACATTCTCTGCTTCTATATTTTTTTAGTATTTTTTCAAGAAAACCAGACAGTAAAAGTGCCTGCAGGAGGTACCTCTGCTTTGCATATAGAACATTCTTCGTCCCTGATGTACAGATGATTCCATTATTCGTCCACTTCCTGTATAACTTACGCTGTTTGTAAGGAAGGGACCGCAATAATGGCTGGCTCCGCTGCTGGAGCAATTCCGAGCGGCCCTGCCTCGCGCTTTGCCCCTTGGATTTGGTGACCTCATACTTCAAACTGAGCCGAGAACAGAGATCCGCTATGGCATCTCCCCAATTGCCTGGTCTCATAGGAGAGCCTCCCTATTAAAAGTCAGCAGGTGGAAAATAAGCAATCTGAATGGGAGAACCCATGTGAGACATTAAGATGTAGGGGAGAAAAATGGTTTGCAATTTCCTCCCACCCGAACTTC
Organism: Albula goreensis; assembly: GCA_022829145.1. NCBI lineage: Eukaryota > Metazoa > Chordata > Actinopteri > Albuliformes > Albulidae > Albula > Albula goreensis. The sequence goes on from CM040747.1 coordinate 4,128,272, forward strand.
CACCCAACACACACACACACACCACACACACACACACACACACTCTTGCATGGATTGTGTAGCGATATTCATTATGATCGTCTGCTGACGCTTTCGTGGGTCGATTGCTCTCTAAAAATCCCTCTGATATCATAACGTCGTTGAATCAGCAGCCCAAAAAAACATCATTTATCAGAGAACGTGGGCTTTTATTCGACCTAGGACGCACATAATACAGTCAAACAGACCAGATAATGAGTACACAGATTTCCCTGCCAGCATTAACCACCTGACTTGTCCACCTACCTTAATATGTCATCACTTCGGCCTCAACTTTGTTTTCATCGTTGCCAAAAACATGCCGGTTATTAATCGAGAAAAAAACTTAACAAAACACTGTGATTAAAGATTGGGGGGTGTTGGGGGCAAAACCTCCCTCTTGCTCCTCCCTTCATTCACACCCTGTATTTAGCCCATCTGTTACTCGATTGAGGATGGTTATTCCTTATTGGAGAGCAGTAGTGTGCAGAATCCATGACCTCTGATTGGCCAGTCACCAGCTGTCATTCCTACGACTCCGGCTGGTTAAGCATTCAGCAGGTCTTACCAAAGGATATAGGCTTCTGCTATTTCTGGCCTCTCCATCCGTTGTACCGGCGACACAATTTTCAGGCCACTCTGAAGGGGATTTTAAAGGTCAGACCGAACCCCGTTATAGAACTGTGCCCTTGCCCCCTCCCGCCCCAACCAGCTTTTCATTACAAGTTAATGCTGCCAGCCAAAAGCTAAAGAAAACTCTCAGGGTTGTGTTGTTGTGAGGATGATGTATAGCTGCAGACGTCTGGATGATAAAACATAATTATAATGGAAAACGGGAACAGGACCAGAAAGTGCATTGTTGCTTTATCTTTGTGACGGTGATCTTTCATACATTTTTTATTTCAAGGTGAAGAATTATGAAATAAAGGTCATTGAAAACGAGAATGAGACAGAGAGAGCAACCGGGTTTAAAAGTTATATTGTTAGGTGTAACCATCTGGTGAGTAGAGACGAGGGTCATGTGAGCGAGGTGATCTGTTATCTTGCAAACTAGAGGCCCTACAAAAACAAAAAAGAGAAATACCTGGCACCTTTTCCCAGAAATCCTCTATTACCAGCGGGATGGTGGGCCTCAGCGTGAAGGCTTTGTACGCACATGGCATAACTTCACACATTGATCGAGTGTCAAACCCCATCACCGTCAAACTTACTTCAAAATGAGGGAAGAGTCCTCCCTCGTTTGAGATATCGGCACCGGCTCATGAATAATTACTCGCATTAACATGGATGCGGTGTGCCGCTGTGTGAGTGGAATATTCAAGCGCACAAGACCGTGACCTTCACCGTGAACTGTGCAGGGTATAACGATGCGTGCCTTGTTCTATTACGGTAAGGAGGGAGAGTCCTTCTGGGTGACCTTGCGCGGGAGTGACAGCGATCCGCCATTTGCATTGGCTCACCGTTGCACTCTGTAATGTGCCATGAATCTGACCGAATGACCCTCGATGTGAAGTACCTTCTCTGAATGATTGAGGTTATTCAAAGTGTTAAGGTGCCACACACGTTTCAGCTGCAAAATGCAAGCTTCTGGTCCCCTTTAGCAAAGGTACACAATACAGGAGATTTCAGATGGAGGAGGTCCAGCAGGATAGAAGTAATAGAATAGAGGTGATGCAGAATGAAGGAGAAACTGAAGTGGATTTCAGATCCGCTTATCTGTGACAAGTAGACCAACAATGTGTGTGTGTGTAGTGATATTACACAATATATTTTTAAGTTTCCAACAGCAAAAAAAAAAAAAAAAATATTGTTTTCTGAAGTAATACACTTAACCATTAAAATATCCAACTGTAGTTATTACCGTTATTACCAATGAGGCAATTATCAATAAACAGCATATTACTAATATGTTATTCATTGGTTCATTCGATGGCAGATGCACTGATTTGGGGTGACTTACAGTGCACAGTTCTTTTGAGAGCTGGCGTACCGTATGTTCAGCTCCAAGTATAGCAAAGTGCAAGCGCAGCTATAGGAAGATTGTTTACAATCACAAACATTGCACAATTTTGGGAAAGAAATTACAGGACCAAAGCAACAGCGGCATGGTCATTCTACCGAAGGGCTGAGTAAGCAACAGCGCCTGAGTCTCTGTCCATTCAGATTCAATACAGACGCAGCCCCGAGAAACCCATGGAGAGTCCTGAGAGCTGAGTCTTCATAAGATCTGTCGGGAAAAACAGCTCTCCCCCTCCGAGGGGACGGATTTAATTGAGGTTTTTAAAATTCATAAAAGGGTTTTAAGAAGGTGAACTGCAGAACATTTTTTTCAGGTGTTCTGTCAGCAGAACAAAGGGGCATTGATGGAAATTAGTGGAGGGTGACGTCTCACATCAGGTAGTGTTATTGTAGTGCACAGAATTGTCGATGCCTGGAAGCTCGCGCTTGCCGACTTATGTAGTGGTGGCCGATACCCTTGAAGTGTGCAGGTCCATTCTTGACGCAGTGCTGGATACTCTCCAGACTGTTTATAAATGTCAAACGTAGGGGGTCAGAACGGCCTGTCATGGTCATTACATATTATTATGCTTTATTTTTAATTTTTTTTTCTTATTTATCCAGGATAAATAAGGAGGATCAATGTAAGGTTTGCAACTGACTATGTTGGCAATCAGATATGGAGTTGTTTGAGTGACCAGATGTGGAAAGCCAGTTTATTTATTTATCAGGGGGTCTTTAATGACAACTGTCAGGACCCCAGTGTAATGTGTCATCTAAAGGATGGCACCTCCTACACTACAGTGTCCCCATCATTGTGCTGGGGCACTGGCGCCCCCTACTGGCCCTCCAGCACCTCTTCCAGCGGCACCTTAGTTTTCCCAGGAGGTCTTGGTGCTACCAAGCCCACACCTGCTCATTTTCATCAGTATGTTGTTGCAGGGCCTGTAGGTGGTATGGCTGCTGGCCAGTGTAAGGTGAGTCTCTTTCTACCATCAAGGGACCAGCGGTGAAACAAGATTGCTGACCCGGCTTGTGCGGCAGGCCAAAGAGGCATAAAGATGACGGACACATTTGAATAACTTTCCTTCAGATCTTCACCGATACAGATCGACTTTTGCCGGCGTATGCTGTGTATCGATTTCTTTACATGTAATATAAATGATAACTTATAAAAATCTATTTCAACGCGACGGACTCTGCAAGCGATCATTGATCGTTGATTGATTGCTGCCCATTTCTAAGTATGGTGAAATAATGAAATCTCATCCCTCGTGAGTGTGTCTGACCCCAGGCCACAGATGTGTCTGTATTGGAAGTGGACATGGGAATGGATTTTTGCACATTGGAGTTGCCGCCCCCTCCTCTGTAACAGATAGGATAATCTATCTTATCTTCAACAGGACACAGCAATGAAAATGAATTTCCAGTAGCCAGATACACTCTTGCTGCCTGTGGGAGTCTTCTTCACTTTTTTTTCTCTGCTCCCGTCTGCTCTCTCTCTCTTAATTAGCTTTTCCAGACAGAGGCGAAAAAAATAAGTAAACTCGTGCTGCACACTGTGTTTTTACAAGAGATTGCCTTGAATCCTACCCTAAACACACTCAGAAACACACACACACACATACACACACACACATGCACACCCATGTGGATGCTGAAATGCTTTTTAAAAACATATTTTTGGCAAATTGTATTTATGTTCAGAAAACATTTGTAGTTAATAAATTAGTGTTTACCTCAAAGTACTTAAGTGGGCGATTTGAAGCATGGGGCGGTTTGGGGGTGTCTGCACGATGTTTGCAGTTCGTGATTGAGTTTCGCACCAGCGAACAAAAGCGAGTGGGAATTACGAGGGATCGCGTGTGAACTCTCACCTAAGGGATGTCTAACGCGGGAATCACAAAAAAGAGCTAAGCTGAATTCATGATTATAAAATAATATGTTTATTTTTTTCCCCATTATAAAAGCTTTACCGTGGCACACAGACAGATTAAATACCCAAAAGGTGGCGAGGAATGGATGTCTTGTTGCCATGGCGCCGGATAAATCAACTTTTCCGTTGGCCGCGGCGGGTGATTCAGCGGCTCTTCTGACCGCTCATCATTTAGCATCGCGGCTGCGACCACTCCCAGGATGAGACAGCGGCGAGCAAACCGCCATATTTTTGCAGCCGTCGGGTCATGCTGTCATTAGGCTTCCATTTAGCTTCCTAGACAACATTAGAGTTTTAATGTAATGGCAGCATCTATTTTTCATCCACCAAATTGTGGTTCTAAAAGAATGTACAATCAGAAATGTTCTTGAAATATTTTCCTGGCAGTAAAACAAGGAACCTCTGCAACTTCTATGACAGCCATTGTGGAGCATTCGTTGCAGGTTATCAGGAAAATAATCTCCTCTGAATGTTCTCCAAAAACCTAATAACAGTAAAAACACAAACAAATCAAGCAATCTTTAACAACATTTCTGAAATGTTTGATGCAAATGTTGTGTAAAATGAAAAGAACAGGACATATTTTGTGTCGAAAAAATATTTACAAAAGCATGCTTGTAGCAACCATTTAAAACCAGACTTGGTTGGCTGGGATAATGACCCCCATGGCAGTCTGTTCTGTTTCCCACTGTCAGCTCAGGATGGCCTGTGGAGCCAGAACATTTGGCCTGTTTATGTGAATCTCACACACGGCCATATGGAATTTCAATGTCCTGTTGGCCTTGGCTTCTATCCCCTTTCAATACATGGATTTCAGTACATTTTAGTTATTTGCTAGATGCCTTTATCTACACACTCCATCTTTTACACACACATGCTTATGTTTTTCACACACACACTATTAGTTTATACATTTTTTATTTTAACTGAGGTAATTTAGGGAAAGGAGGGGTGTCCTAGTTGGGAACTGAACCTGCAACCTCTGAATTACAATCCATGCCACCTCTAGCACTGGGGAAGCTCAGATTAGCTCCAGGCCCATACGCTGGGCTGGGTGTGCGGGGTCTTGTTGGCTCTTTAGCCAGTTTGTCAGGAGGCCTCACACTATGTACATTTCATTTCCCCATGTCAGTCTGTGTCCTGTCATTTGCACAGTCCATACAGCAGCTATTGCTTTTCAACCACCTGGCTCTCAGAAGGGAAGGCAGATCCCAATTAGCGCCTGTCAGTAAGTAATGTGTTTTAAGCTGTTTTACCCTGTGACTGAGTGAGTGAGTGAGTGAGTGAGTGAGTGAGTTGAGTGAGTGAGTGAATGTCACCCTTATCTTTGCCTACTCTCCTTAAACAAGTAGAAATTTCTCCTGGAAATGAATCCAATACTAAATATTAATTGACTGGATATTAACCCAGACATTAAACAGAAGCCTAGCCCCATCCATAAATTGAGCTTTTTTTTTTTTTCTTAGGAAGTGTAATTGGATACTTGGCCCTGATAAATACCCATATTGTATTTAGATAGGGCTGTCATTTGTTACAGGAAGAACACTCATTACACACTGCCTCATGAACTTTCTTTATGTATCTTTCTTATGGGGGATCCATTGGGAGTGGGGGGGGGGGGGTTCTAACCCCAACAACCCCCTAAAAAAATTCCACTCATTTCTCATTTCAGTCCCTCGTGATGCTCATTCTGTCTGAGAGCTGTGCTGTCCAGCTCAGTATGATGCAGTTAATATAGCTCAGTGACAGCATTGTGAAGTCACAGGTCAATATTTACTCTATTTATATTTATATTTATATTTATATTTATGCTGTGCCGGAGTCTCTCAGCAGGAAGGCTTCCAGCAGTGTCCCGGTCCAGCCAGGGCCGGTCCGAAACAGCCAGCAGAACAAGATCAAGATGGACCGCAACCGGGAACCTTTTATCTGAGTCTTTCTGATTTGGTCCGCGGCCGTGATTTGATTTTGCGCTCCGCGGCTGCGAGTGGCTCGCGCTGATAAGAGCAGCCCTGACCCAGTGCCAGGACGGAGCCGTGAGGCCCACAGATCAGAAACCTTTGCCGGTCCCTGAGCCTGACGACTGAAACGAGGCTGGATAACTGTATATCAGGGGCCACATCACACCGGGAAAAAGTGTCTGAGAGATAGAGCAAACTGAATTACAGGGCAGTGTAATGTCACTCTGGTGATGTTTCTCTTTTGATAAATCTCCATACCCTCTGCTGGATTGACCCCATGTGTTTATTCTTCTTCCCTTTATTTTAACATCACTTTATTACTTACTGTCTTCCTTCTCACTTTGAATTTCTAATTTCCTGGCTGTGTGACTGGAGAGAGAGCGAGAGACAGAGAGAGAGAGAAAGAGAGTGTATTACCTTGACTAATTGCTGCCATGTTTATTTTGAAACTATGTGATTATGAACTCAGCTCACCTTAGCTGAACACTCAAATGCTTTCCCCCTCCGGTTAACCGAAAGCATTAAGTGCACTCAGATTAAAATACTCTAAGTGGATGCATCTTCCAAGGCATTCAATTTTTTCCAGACAGCAACGATGCACATGAGGTCCCGACATTATCTTTAGCATATGGGATACTTTTTTTTATTTAATTTGTGTTTATTGAATTTAAAAATGCTAAGCTTAATTCAATTAACAGGGTATGCAATGTATCTGCTTACAAACCTGGATGCCAGATAACTCATTGCATTACAGCCCTTTCGAGGTAAAAATAAACCACGGCTCCTTTGGCCAGCGAAGGAGGTTCTCAAAGCAGTAAGGAGTTCCCATGGCAAGCATGCAGTGTCCTCCTCTCAGTAACATGGTGCAGTGTGTGTCTCTGCTGGACCCGGAAACGATTAAGTGTCAGCACACATTTACTTTAAGGTCAATGCACATTCCTGTAAGCTGTGGTGATTTGACGATAATCGAGATGATTAACATGCCTTAATTGGATGATTGTTTAACATGACAAGAGACTTTTCCTGAATACCACATATGTCTCTGGTTTTTGCTCCACTGAAACCCCTAACTAAAAGAAAAACAACTCAATTATGAGGCGTAATGAAGGCAGGTGACCATGTGCTGGAGTATCTGTACCCAGACTCTGAATAATCAGCCTCAAGCGTTCTAATTAGTAGCACTATAATGGTAGCTCAAAACGAGATCAAAGCTCAGATGGAACAGACCCAGACACCTGTCTAGCTTTCCAGGACCAGCGCTGCACACACCTGGACTATAACAACCTCATAGTGCTGGAAATAACAGAGTTATTGCCCAGGTGAAAGAGATGGTACACTCCATCTTTTATTCCATCTCCCAAAAAACATGCAAGATCTATATTGGACTCTCCACCGGTAAACGTCTCCATGAAGATAAGCCAGAAGGATTTTTGTCAGTTTCTAATCCATTGTTATGGATTCCAAATATGGGACAGTCAGTCAGCTAATGACTTTGTGTGCTCAACAGCTTGCAGAACTTATCTACTCTAGATGACTGATGTACATACACAAACACGCACATGCACACACACAAACACACACACACATTTGTGTGTGTAAACATACATACACACTCACATACACACATGAGTATCTGCATTTGTATTTATGTGCATGTGTGTATACATACATCCATAGATATACACACACAGCCAATACACATACACACTCATATTTAAATGTAAGCATTTGTATTTATATATGTGGATGTGTGTGTATACATACATGCACACACATATAAGTATATGAATTTGTATTTAGATATGTGTACCTGAGTATACACACACACACACACATACACTCTCAAAGGCCTGTGTACACACACACACACACACACACATACACTCTCAAAGGCCTGTGTACACACACACACCACACACACACACACACATACACTCTCAAAGGCCTGTGTACACACACCCACACACACACACACACACACACACACATTCACTCTCAAAGGCCTGTGTACACACACACACACACACACGCACAGACCTCCCTTTGTTAAAGTTAATAGGATCTGCAGCGGTCAGGAGCAGGGAATACCTCGCTCCCTGTTGTATCGACAGGCCTTTCCTTTATTTGCTGCTGTTGTCTCTGCTCTCAGCGAATGAGATGAGGTCCCACTGTAAGGATCCCTGTGGTGCGGCCAGCTCATACCAGCTGACTCAAGTCAATACGATAGTCAGGCGGATGGCTCCGTAATGATTGATCTGTGAGTCACGGACGCCTCTAATAAACACAAGGCTCCAATCCCGGCCCTCTGGTGAATCTATGCGTAAGGCGTGTAAGTGCACCCCCGAGGTAATTGAAACGGATGTTTGTGCTCCGCGCTTCGGAGTGCAGTGATGTAACCTTTTCGAGAGTGACTGCACCAATATGTAGCTCCATTATAAGTTGTCTTAGCTTGATATCAGATATCTTTACTTTAGTTGTTTAGAGTGTATAATTATTAATGTCATTTTTATTATCATTATCATTTGCAGTAGTAATAGTATTGTAATATTTTGTTGTTGTTGTTGTAGTTGATGTTATTGTTGTAGTTGTATCATTTCATATATGTGCCATCATAAATGTAATCCATTTCAATAAAACCTAATACATCCACCCAGGCAGTGTAGCAGTGTTTTGCTCAAAGGCTTCATGGCAATTCTCTCTGGGGCATGTGACCCTGTTATCTCCTGCCCTAAAGCTCTGCGCTCTACGAGAGCTGCGCTTTCATCTCTCAGATGCAGGGACATCACAGCGCAGAGCTGGCGATATTCCACTGATGCAATAATAATAATAATAAAAATAATAATAATAATAATAATAATAATAAACTTTGTTTGTATAGCACCTTTCATACATAGTAAATGACTTTTTTGTAGACCACCTTTCCTACAGAACAGCAAGTAGACGTGCTTGGTAGAGAAAACTCAAAAATAAGAATAAACAAAATAGTGAAACCGGAATAATAAAATATGGGAATACTGATGCAGATCAAAACGGTTTACAGAGTAAAGAGAAAAGTAAAACCATTTAAATGAAAATAAAAGTCAATAGGATAAGTGGATAGAAAATATAATGAAAAAGGAACAACAAAGTGAGCAGCATATTAAAAGCAGAAGGCACTGAAAAAGATATTGAATTGTGTATAGCTGTAGGTAAATATATCACAACAAAATATTAATGTCAAGTTACAATATTTACAAAGCGCATACCACATAGATATCACAGAAGGACTAATGTTCACACTAATGACAATGACTGATGATTAAACAGTGTGCTGCTTATAAAGGCTTTATTTAGCATATATTAAGCCTTCATTAACATGACATAACAACTTCATTAATCCTGCATAAGCAAATTTCATACCCCATAGAGGAAATCACACAGTAACACCACCTTTCATGCAAACTTTTCGGGCATGTGTGACACGACCAATAATGTCACTTAGCTAAAAGCTAGCTGTTATAAAGGATGACTAAAACATGGCTAACTCATAAAACATTATGGCCGGATTAATTGTGGCAACACACTGGCATAGATGTTGTCATGGTGATATTGTTCATGGCATCTATGAGTGATGGCAGGTCACGTGGTCGCATTGGTTGTCTGGCACTTGAGGCGTGTTTAATTACTTTGTTCACAGGACAGGGCTGTAGTTATTTTCTGCTGCATCGAGCTTTCATTGTACAAAATGCCAAAACAGAATCACTAAACAACAGGAATAAAGGGAATGATGCAGCAAAGCATTGTGGGAGGAATGCATGTTCCTTTTTTCCAATTATCTTGCCAGTGCTCGTACACAATGGCAAACATTTTCATATTGAAATTCAGCTCCACTAAGCTAAGCTCCCCTTTTTGAATAACAACTTATTCATGAATATTTTATGGACTTATGTGCAGGTTGTGATCACTCAGTAGATGCCTGTCTCCCAAGACATTTTATGTGCATAGCTACCATTAAATTCTGAGCTCGAGAAAAGGAACGGGTCAAGCCAGAATGTGAGGGGTTCAATAAAACTGTCCTCTGGCCTGCAGACCGACAATAGGCCTTGTCAAAAAGTGTGAGAACCGAAATTTGTCAAGGAATATCCTCTTTGGAATAAACATTCTTTGATATTAAGCCTGCCCCGCTGCGAGGCTGCAGTCTGATCCTTCATTCACACCGTCCCTGTCAGTCGAGATTTGCCGTTCCCCCCACTACGGCTCCTTGCTGAAGCTGCTTCAGATCAAACCTCTGAATCACCCCCCCCACCCCCATCGCTCTAATGACAGCGCCGTGGTCGTCCTGCCAGGCGGAGGCCCGGGAAGTGATCCAGTCCTGTTCGGTGCGGGCTGGCTTTCTCCCACAGCAGTCCTGCGCTTTTTTCCCCCTCTCTGCTATTGATTTCCCTCCTGTTCTTTAGGTAATCAGTCGCGGCCAGAGTGCAGTACTGACAGCAGCCCCCAGGCAAAGCCTCCGGCATACAGATGAGAAGCAGCCAGCATGCGATGTCCTGATCCCTCGCTGTCTGTGATCTCCCATTATCTCACCATCTGTGATCTCCCACTACCTCACCATCTGTGATCTCCAATGACCTCACCATCTGTGATCTCCCACTACCTCACCATCTGTGATCTCCCACTACCTCACCATCTGTGATCTCCCATTACCTCACCATCTGTGATCTCCCACTACCTCACCATCTGTGATCTCCCATTACCTCACCATCTGTGTGATCTCCAGATCTCTCACTATCCCTGATCTCCTGCTCTTTCACTATCTGTGATCTCTCAACCTCTTGCTATCTGTGATCAGTGGATTTCTCATGATCAATTATCTCTCCATATCATGGTATCTATCTGCAATCACCTTATCTCTCATTATGTATGATCTCTCTCTATCTGTCTTCATTCTCTCGCTATATGTGATCTTGGGATGTCTTGCTATCCTTTGCTATCTATGATCTCCTGATCTGCACCCTTACTGTCTGTGATCTCTTGATTGCAGCCTTCACTGTCAGTGATTTGTTGATCTAAGCCCACACAATTGGTCATCTCTCCACATTCCAGATTTCATTGTCTGTGATCCCTATTGTCTGTGATCTCACAATTCAAGCCCTGGTTCTCTGTGATCTCACAATCCAAGCCCTGGTTCTCTGTGATCTCACAATCCAAGCCCTGATTCTCTGTGATCTCACAATCCAAGCCCCCATTGTCTGCAGTCTACAGATCTGAGCTCTCACCGTCGTGATCCCAGCCCCTGCCATATGTAATGAGGAAATGGCCCTGCTTGCTTTACTTTGATCTAAATGAGCCAGCTTCAGGGTTTCAGTGGTGAAGATCTGATATTTATACATTTATATTAAAGTACCATGTACACTGAGAGCCTTGACAGGCCCTCCGATCCCCACCCCCTCCTGCCTGGCAGTTGCGATGAAGATTTTGGGTTTCGAATAATATTTGTTCCCTCTGCTGCTGCAGCCTCGAGCAAGGGTCTTAAAATGTGCATGATGGAACCAGTATGTGTGTGTGTGTGTGTGTGTGTGTGTGTGTGTGTGTATATATCGTGCAGCAGCTTTCTGCAGGATGTAGCCCGATACATTAGAAACGAAAATGAAATCACACAACCTTGAAACACAAACGTGTACGTTTTTAATTATGCATTGCGCATGCTGTCACATAGCTTCCTGTCTGAGCGTGGCTGGCAGTTTGAGTAATACCAACTGACTGACATGAAGCTGAAAGGGAGGAGAAAAAATTAAACCAAACACTCAGAACTCGGCAAATGCCTGTGTCTTTCCTGTGATGTCAACCTTATTATTTTTTTTTTTTTAAATATCCTGCTGTCGATGAACCTGAGTTCAAAAATTATAACCATCATAAAACCTGGGAAGAAAGTCCTCCATTTGCACAACATCTGGGGTATCCAGATCTGAGGTATTTAACCCCTTTTATGACCTTGTTCCCTCGTCTGCCTAAAGGTACCATTTCACAGTTCACAGGGCAGCAGAAAAAGAAAATCCAAAGGGTAAAATGTAAACTGTACTGGCTTTAATAATTTAGATGGCAGGTGGTTTTTTTAAATATGGAAGCTGTGGAAAAAGCGGCTAAATGAACCAAAGACCCCCTGCTGTGAAGTCCACCGCTGCCACAGGGAGGATTTCCTTAATTTCACCTGTCATCAAACTGAAGAAAAGGAGCTTAGGAAAGCGATATCAAAGATCAGATTTTTAATCAGTTTGATGGTGGGGGAAGGCTTTGGGTTTGCCATGGGACTGGGTGTCTCTGCTCAGAAGTCAGAAGCCGGAAACATTAAAGAGTCCCACAGGGAGTAGTGGTGGTGATTCTAAAGTCTTTGCCATATCTTTTCATGATTAAATCTGACTGACTCATCTTCCAAAAAAAGTTTTTTAAAAAAAGTGAAATTACTGCACTCCTACACAGCCAGTGTGTGTGTGTGTGTGTTTGGGGGGGTGTTAGCATACTTTCCAAACTGTTTCTTCTCCTGCAGCCTTTTTTTGTGAAGGCACTGTGATCTCAGCCTGTGTTCAGCTGTGCTAGTGATGGAGCTTGGCTAAGCTGTGGCTATAGCAACCTTGTCGCCACGGTAGCGATGCATTCCGCACGTTTTTCAGTAGATCTCTGGGTCTCTCCAGCTGAAACTCACTGAACGGGTGTTTAACATTTAATCTCTACTATGATCACACATCGGAAGTGCACAGCTGTCCGCAAACAGATTTTTTTTTAGAGTTTTTAGAGTGTATTTTGTCAAGCAGAGCAATATCTGAATGTTTCCTGAAAGTCTTTCTGGAGAGGACGACAGTGAACTCTTTGTCTTTCAGAAGCTCTTACCTCATTGGTCAACCGTCCTTCAATACAAAGATGATTTTAGGCCTATTACACTGAAATGCTACACTTATTGACTACTACAGAGGATAGAGTTATTGATATTCTCCTTGCTTTTATTGTTTCTCATAATTGTTTTACGAACAGTGGTGCTAATTAATTTAAGCTAACATGCTTAGCTTAAAGATGCTTCGCTAAATGTACAATCCTCATTTAAATGCAGACACTATTGAATTTAGATACCACTTTACACTACTGCCATCCATTCTTCCAAAATGCAATGCAAAGGACAAAAACTTATTACTTTACTTATAACTTATAAATTACATATTTAAAATGTGGAGCATACGCCGATTTTAATTGTGCATGTTGTTACCATATATGGTATTTTCTTAACCTGTTCATTATTATAATGTAGACATTAATGCTTTATTGTATATTTTAAACAGTCAAACTTGTGAAACATTGCCAGATACTCTTAACAACACTATATAAAAAAAAACTATAAATATAGATTACCTAAGCAGAACTTGAAATGAAACTTGGCTCTGACTGACTGACAGGGTAAAAAATGAGAACATGCGACACAGTAAGTCATTAAATCGTTTAAATAAACATCCATGAACAGTATACAGCCTGTCAGAATCAGTTAAGTGAGTCAAGAAGGTTCAAAGAGACTCTGGTTTTCAAAATGAGCTTACGGAAGTGACTCTCTGTCTGAAGCGCATTAACGCCCAAAAAACACGTCTCTCTCCCTTCAGCTGTTTGTCAGGCGGCCGAGAGGAACAAGTGGGAGTTTCACGATATTTCTCCCTCTGTAATTAACCATGACACCAAATGTGTGATTAGCCCGTCCATACGTGACCGGCTAAACAAAACACGATAAAATTAAGTCAGCCCACTGCAGCCCACTCCTATTAGGCCTTTTGTAAAACGTTTTTCGATAGACAGAGATGTAGGAATTGATGGGATAAAAAGGTCTTGCACAAACACACATCACCGTCAATGGCTTTATGATTTTCTTATGACAGACAATCATTAACAATATCTTTACTGAACCGAACGCGCATATGCTGCCATAAATTAACAAGGGGACAGAGAAGGTGTGTGACTGAGGGGTTTTACCCTTTAATCTGATGGGAGCACAGGGTTTGTGTCTTAAAGAGTAGTATCTGTGTACGTGTATGAGTGTATGAGTGTGTGAGTGTGTGTAGTAGAGTAATGTGCAGTTGTCAGACTGTAGCTGAGCGCAATATGTGTGCATGCGTGTGCGTGTGTCTTGATGAGTATGCATGTATCAGAGTGTGTTTTAGTAGTTTGTTTGTGCGTGTGTGTGTGTGTGTTTGTGTAAGTGTATATGTGTGGAGTCTCGAGTCTCAGTAGTGAGTATGTGTTTGTGTGTGTGTTTGTGAGAGAGTGTGCATGTGTATGTTTGTGTGTGTTTGAGTATGTGTGTTTGTGTGTGTGTCTGTGTGTGTATGTGTTTGTGTCTGTGAGTGTGTGTGTGTGTGTGTGTGTGTGTGTAGTGGTAATATGCAGTTGTCAGACTGTACTTTTGTGTATTTGTGTATTTGTGTGTGTGTGTGTGTTTGTGTGTGTGTGTCTGCGTGTGTATGTGTTTGTGTCTATGAGTGTGTGTGTGTGTAGTGGTAATATGCAGTTGTCAGACTGTACTTTTGTGTATTTGTGTGTGTGTGTGTGTGTGTGTGTGTGTGTGTGTGTGTGTGTGTGTGTGTGTGTGTGAGTGTGAGTGTGTAGTAGCGGTAATGTGCAGTTGTCAGACTGTAGCAGAGCATAATGTCCTGTGTGAGGAGGAAGTGTCGATGTCAGGATTCTCCCATCTGCACTGCGATGGAGAGGAAGTCATCAGCATCGTCTCTGGCACAGAACAAAGTGGCCGCTCCATTTGATGGCAGCACTAAGTTAGGAAACATGATTAAAGTGCTCTACTTTCTGCCAATCCCCTCCAGGGCGGCTGGATGAATTCAGCCTGCTAGGCTCCAAAAAAGAACGAGGGAACGAACAGCAAGGAGGGAAGAGAACTGGCAACCACGGCAGCAAAGCATTTTTAATAAATAATAGTCTTGCCACAACTGGTTGTCATTGGGCTTGTAAAGTGGCTAGTGTGAAACATGGTAAGTAAAACCAACTCTTTAAAACTCCCCTCAACCCTATTCCCTATTCCCATTCCCATTCCCATTCTGCTTGGATTTTTGATGTCATTACAGACATTAAAACCCAGCTCAAGTCTTCCTTGTCAATGTAGTTCAACTTCTGCTTTCTTCAAGATGTACATGCATTTGTGTTTGTTCTTTTGGAGATGAAGGTGCTTTAGATTGTCACTGACTAAGAGAAATAACTGGAGATTGTATAACTGATGATAATTTTATCTCCAGCGTTTGTTCTTTTCCTGTTTGCCTTGCTCAGATACCAGAAAGTACAGATGGGTACAGATGCCAGATACAACGCCCTTATTGACTGAATGCTCTCTGCTGAGATGCAAGCAAAGTCAGATGTACATTCTCTGAATTATATCAAAGCCACTTCTATTGCATCAAAAGGAAATCTCACCACTTTTAAGTATTAGTTTTTTCACTGTGTATGGTTTAATTATATTACCATGTAACAATAATAATAATCTAAAATATATACATATCTTAATTACAAAAAAGGCCCTGCTACATTTCACATGTTGTTGTTTGAAAATATTGTTTCATAATAATTGCAGTCCAAAAATGTACATGTCAGTAAAATTGAGAATATTTTGCCCTGCCTTTTTGCTTGTAAATATGCTCTGACATATTTTTGAGCATATATTGTCGACGTAACACAGTGATGCTGTCCATAATATGACTGAGCAAATGAAGGCGTGTTGTTTTTCCAGCTATTTCTGTGAGCTCCTGCGTCGCCATGACCCGCTTCCATTTTACGAGTCTTCCTTGGAGTAAAACCAGGGAGAGAGAGAGGGAGGTGCGGTTATGGGAACAGAGCCTTGAAGGCAGGCAGAATGAAATCTGGGCCTTGAGCGGTGAGGTTATAATGTCCAGATGCATTATGGGAATGACAAAATTTATCTGAAATATGGGCCTCTGGGTGCCTTACGCAGTAGAGGCTCACGGTTGTGGGGTGGGGATGATATCTGCAACAGGGTGCTGAAGCACCAGCCGCGCCATTACCGGCTATGGCCGGGGGTCCATATCGTCAAGGCAACAACCGGCACAGTCTCACCAGCGAAAGATGAGGTTTTAGCAAGAAAAAAAAGTATATATGTATATATATATCATTCTCATCACTCTCCAGAGAGGTCACTTCTAGCTGGAGGGCACCTGCAGGTACATGAAGCGATTATATTCTGACGTTGTTTTCCTCTGGCAGCGTTGGCGAAATGTACCTGGTTACGCATTTGCAGTGCGAAAAACAACAAGCTCGAATACAATGAGTTGGAGGAAGTCGCATGATCGGTTCCGCCCTCCAGCGTCAGGGGGACAGGGGTCGGGGGGACATTTTTGGCTCCCCAGTTCGAAAATGGGGGAGGAAAAAAGGTCCGAAATATGTGCTGGTTGTCACTATCCGCAGGTCCGGCCTTCTCCTCTAGAAGTGACAACATAATTTCCTGTATTGATGGTCCAGAAAAAAAAATTTCACAGCTCTTATGAATGTCACTGAGCTTTAATGTACAACTGCATGCTTCCAGCAAAACTGGCAAATCTGACAAGGATTTCTGATGGGGTAATTCATCTCAATCCCAGCTTTTCAGGATGAAAGAGATTAAAAGAGCTCATTTAGCACTGACAGTATTTCATGTGGCCTGACTTAAATGGTCCATATTTTGTCCTTTCACCTAAAAATGACATAAAGAATCTGTTAAATGCCCAGGACCTCTTCCTTTGATCGTGACCTTTAACCTCACATCATCACTCCTGGTTAATGTACACCTTTGTTTCACATGAGTGAAAAGAAGAACCAAGTTACCCTTGTCGCATCTCAAGCCCAGGCTAATAGACCCTCAACATACGACTGCTGAATGGCAAATATGGCCATTTAAAATGAATTATGGATTATGTCATATTTCTCCTCTCTCCTCTCAGTGTAGTCTGTAAATCAGGGAATATAAAAATAAGACCAGAATCCACTGCATTAAGGGCCTAATGGAAATCAATTAAGGAGTAGAGTGCATTCCATTAAGGCCGTACATATTGCTTGAAATTACAGGTTACCAGCCTGTGCTTTCAGGAAAGACCTGACGCACCACCTTCTCTTAATTTAAGGTAGCTGTGTTCAATCTGTTCAATCTCCTTGTGTCCTGCAGGGGGAGCCCTTAATGGTTCTTCTTTGATATGGCTATTTTTCAAGGGTTCTCTGTAGAACCTTATTCTAGTGGTTATGTAAAATATAAAGCCACTAAAATATAAAGATATCAGTATGATCAAGATGAACCCTTCAGGGCTCCCCCAACCCAAACCAAAACCGAACTTGATTGCCCACGTAAACCCCGCCTGCTGACTTTAGGAGGAGGAGGACAAGCAAGTGACCCTCCAGTTACCATGACAACAGGCCCTCCCTTCTTTTACACACTGCTGACACACCACCAGTCACATGAGGCCATGCCTGGAGGACTATGAGGTCAGCATATACTTGGTTCATGCACCTGCAGGTGCCTGTACTGACCAGGCATGGCCACTAGAGGGCGATGAGACTTGTAACTTGCCAGCCTGCCCCGGATCATTCCCTGGCAAGGCTTGGCCTATTGCTGCCTCACCAAGTATTGCTGCAGCCATAGCCATATGCAGCTGGGACAGGCAGACTGCAGGCATCTGACCAATCAGAGGAGCAGCTGCTGCTCATTGAGGCTGAGAGAATAATGCTCCATTCCTACAGCCTGTTAAATGGCTGACCATGGGCCTTTTGACTGTGGTCTGCCCTGAAACAGTCAGGTTTCAACCCTGAGCCATGGGGCATAGCACTACACTAAGATCAACCACCTGAGCAGGATGTTTCTGTCAACAACCCTGGGCAATGCTTATTCTGAAAACTCAGCGTTTTGTGTGTGTGTGTGTGTGTGTGTGTGTGTGTGTGTGTGTGTGTGTGTGTGTGTGTGTGTGTGTGTGTGTGTGTGTGTGTGTGTGTGTGTGTGTGTGTGTGTGTGTGGCTCTGTGCTAAGGAAAGGCCCGTGGATTTTCACCAAAAACAATCCCATTTCATTTGGCTCATTTGTAAATGGCTATGATGCAACGGAGAAGCAAGAATGTGTTTCTCTGAGGTCTCATCTGCACATGTGCACACAAAGACTACACAGTATTTAATCAGTCAGGTTGCTCTGTCAGCGACACACCCAAAGATGCTTTCATCACTTTGAAAGTCATCATGAAGGATACACAAGATATTGTCCCTTTAAAAATTTCCATCTGTACCCCGCGTGAGAGGTATGTGATGAAGAAGATTAGACACACACACAAAAAAAACAATCTAAAAGTCTAATAACCGTAGATCAGTCTCAAAAGAAAGAGGATTTAGATGGATTGATTACCACTGATAGACCATAACACGGCTGACTCCCAGTAGTTAGGGTAATCCTTTCTCTGATAAATAATTAGCTGAGATTATTTATTTTGGGTGTTAGCGCAAAAACACATTTAGCTCACACAGAAGCGTTAGGAAGGGAGATTAAGTGGGACCTTGGACAGCAGGCCCCTGTCTGTCTCACAGCCGCACCGCCGCGCGTCATAGGGTTTGGACCGACTCGCCGTTGTCATATTTTCTCCTTCCCCACGCCTGAACGACAAGCACCAGATGTCCTAAATTTCAGTGATAAAGGAGGCGGAAAGTGCCGGAACCAGAGCGGGCGCGCGATGCAGCTGGCATTGTTCCGAAAGCCCCGGCCGGCCGTTCGGAACAAATGCGCCATGTTGCAGATAACGGTACAAAAAAAAAAAAAAAATAAAAGAGCCAGAGGGCTCCGGCGGAACATGGCCGTGGATACGCACTAAAAGCGCACCTCTTTTTTTAAAAACCCACTCAGGGGCACTCGGCCCCGGACTGAAAGAGAGCACAGGAAAGAATGTTAAGCATTAATTCAGCTCTACCACAGTCAATTTTAACTCTGATAAAGCATGTTTTATTCCTTACAGCCCATAAGCGCTGAAGTGGCTCCGGCCGTTTTTACCTCCTGTGTGTGGCCAAGCATCAGCGCAGCATCCCAGGCTCTCTATGGGACTACAACAGGGTCACCTGCCGCCATTATCTCCTGAAATACCCATTAAATCCACTTGCTCGGCTGATCGTTATAAACACCCCACGGTTGTTGTAGGTACTTTTACATTACTGGTATGTGATCCCAGCTGATGAGTTTTGATTGGACTTTTGTGTCAGAACAGCAATCATGTGAACAGCCAGTTCTACAAACTAAATATTGAAGTGTGCTGCAGGAAATTGCATTCTCCAGCTCCTTTTGCTGCTATGTTTGATTTTAAAGGGGAGGAACATAATGGCCCTGGAAATGCTCAAATGTAGGACAGGTGTACTTGTCTAGCAAGGACTGCTTTTAACACAGAACAAGCTTTCACATATTGTGCTTGCATATTCCCAGCCCTAGCAGGTGCCTAGGGAGGGTTTTATGAGTCTGGATTAAGAGAAACATTGCCATCTGCTAGATTTTTTTTTTTTGGCTTTTGTTTTATTTTTTAAATTTTATTTGGGGGATTGATGTGAGGGGAGGAGGCTGGTTAAGAGAAAGTTAGCAATCCAATGTTTGTTACAGTAATCAGGCGCCCCCTTGTGGTGGAAAGAGGCACTGCTGAGATTGAGAGAGGCTTCTAGGATCAGTAAAGGGGGGGGACTTCCAAAACTGTTTTCACAAACGTGTCCTACACAGTCCACATCACATGATTTATTCGAATGCCTCGTTTGCAGAATTATAGCCATTAGGCCTCTTCTTTCCCTCCACGCAATTAGTTAACAAAATGTTTCATCCTAAGCTCCATTGCCCATAGTAGAGCTGGCATCTTTGATTTATACCCTGTTTTTGCAAGCAAATTAGAAATCCATAAGATTATTAATATGATCATTCCTGCCTCTATTATTCATGTTTGAAGCTTTTAGCCCTCTCTGAAGGTCAGAAGAAAGCCGGCCTCCTTTTAAAGGGAATCAAACACGGAACTGTGGCCGTTTTGGTCGCCCTAGTTTTTTCTTTTTTTTTGCAGCATGGGTCCATTTCATCTTACAGCTATACCGAATGCTTTGTCTGCTCGACCATAAAGCCGGCCCCTCGGGAGCCGCTGAAAGGGAGAGCAGTGTTTGTACAAGCCCTGAATCGATACTGCGTGCACCGCAACATGGAGAGCATGTTCACACGACCAAAAAAAACAAAAAAATAAAAGTCAACTTTGGTTCCCCCTGGGGTTTCCTATGGATTAGGGGGAACTTTGAATGTGTAACACGAGCCCAGGCTCAGAGCTGTGACGCTCCCTTTACAATCCCAGCTGATGGACGGAGGACAAAGGGGATGGGTTTTTTTTTTTTGTCGTTTTATTTTTGCTTTATGTAACAGCCTCTTTAAATTAGTCTGAAGGCGGAGTCCTTTACATCAATCATGCGCCTGAGGACACACCCACAGCACAGAGACGGCTGCTGACGCTGAAATCAGAGAGGTTTCAGAAGCCTGTTAAAGTAGGCCATAAACTATTCATAGTGCTGTGATACCGCCTCGCCCTATCGGGTTCAGCCCGAGTCTGTGGAGATTTCTCTACCACTATCGGGTGTCTCCGACACCGGGAGGTGTACCGCCGCATTCAAACCCCTCCATACTGGACTCACGGCGAGAAGGACAGAGCTTCCTGAAAACGAGAAATAAAGAGAGAATCCAAAACACAGGACTCCTTTTTCGCTCCTTTCATTCCACTTAAGGAATTCCTCCATTATGTGAAAAAAAATTCCTCAACAGTTCCCCAAAATCTATTTCAGAAAAGCAGGAACAAAAAAACAGGTATGTTCCTGTAAATGAAATATGGGCGACCTACCTTATTAATATTTACATCACCACTTGGACACATTGCATTGTTAGTATGTTGATAATACGGTCTAATAATAACACAGTGTTATTCTTAAAAATTCAGAAACACCCCAGATTCAGAACTTTCTTTTTTTATTACTTACAAAATTAACACAAACAACACACACTTTGTCTTCTTTTCTCCTTGCTGTAGCACATTTATCCTTCCAGTCTGGTCCTGCATGCATTCACTCCGCTCTCAAGTTTAAAAAGGTGCAGATTTTTCATTTCCTTCTTTCCTCCAAAGAGGCCTGATTGGCCGCTCTGACCTTTTCCACAGTCCAGGTCCCGTTTGCTTGGCATTTTAATCTGCAGTGGCAGTTACAGTCCTTTCTTTATCATAAAGCCAAATATGGCACCACTGTTGAATCATGTAAGAACGTATACAATAAACCAGCCTACATATTAAATAAAAAACCACAATTTGGAACATGAGTATGGAACCAAAGCCAAGACATTTTTTTTTTAAATAAAACAGTACATTAGACATATCATCCACTGAATATTTTTAAATGTTCAAGCATGTAACTTAACACATGTCAAACAAAACATACAAATCTGAAAAACAACAACGGGGTAAAAACCCCGTAGGGGTATAAACTGGGAATGGGGAGCGGAGCTGGGGAGACGTTACCTGACGTTGCTAACATATCTGACATGTGTTAAGGGTTACAGTGGGGTTTTTTGGATTTTATCTTGTTTCCGGGGGGACTGTTGTATTGTAACACTGTGGTCTAATCCCTGAGACACCTGCTGTAGAAGCTGAAGATGGTCCGGTCTACCCATCTGCGGAACTTGGACACGGCGGTGTACACTCCAGGATACCTGGCATCGGCACAGCCATTGCCCCAGGAGACCACTCCATACACACGGCCTTCACACACCAGCGGCCCTCCGGAATCCCCCTGGACACAAAGAAAACAAAGCATCAACAAACACACCCTCCGCATTGCCATGGTAAGGCACTAGTCATGTGATGATCTGTTGTCAGAAACTCTGCCGTTGAGTGGAATACATATACAAATCTGTAAGAAATATCACCACTTTTAGCTCAAGACACATCTGTGAAACTGGCGCCGGGAGGAAATATATGTATATAGGGGCTCAAAAGTCTGAGATCACATTGAACTTTTTAAAAAAAGTTTTTCATGTAAACCTGGAAATAATCAGAAAGTTTTAGGGTTTTGAAACATTTAAAACAAAGAAAAGTTATGACATTTAAAATTAAGAAGAAATAGTTTAGAGTCTATGTGCTATGTCCAAGTCAAATTTAAACAAATTTATGACATTGACCGTGTCAGAAAAGGTCAGACTCCATCGAACATTTATGGGAGCACTTAAATGTCAAGAAGGTTTTGGGCACTTAAAGACCATGTGATAACATGTATCATCAGGTTTTGCTCAAACTTGTGGAGTCCACACCAGCTCCAGTGCACCCTGTCAATGACACAAAAGGAGGAAATACCAAAAACTGACAATCTGGAAATGCATGTACATTTTTCAAAGATTCAACCTTTCACTCAAATTTTTAATATAATTTGTAATTAAACAATTGTGTTAAATTATAAAAGACTGCCAAATAGAGGCTCTTCCACTAGTCGTCTCAGACTTTTGGACCCCACTAGTGTGTGTGTGTATATATATAAACACACACACACACACACACACACACACACACACACACACACACACACACACACACACACACACACACACACAAAATGTATTTTATATAAATATATTTTTCAAATGATGGTCTTTACTCACAGTGATCATTAAAGAGCAGAAGTGGGATAACTCCATTGTCCTGGTGAAATTCACCAGATAAAACAACTGGCTTCCTAAGACTGACCACCAAAACAACCCCAACATCTGGTTGGCTACACAATCTATTGTAACCACTCCCACCATTATGGAGATTAGGGGAGACTGTTGGGGTCATACGGGCCGTTCTGACTGACATTCTGCCCTTACATTCCCTCGTTCATTTCTCTGGGAGTCCCCTTCATGCTCGGGGGCCACAAGCAGTTGCCGAGCTTGCCTTTCCACAAAATTTTCGCCCCATTGATTTCCCAGGTTTT
This sequence comes from Albula goreensis, assembly GCA_022829145.1. NCBI lineage: Eukaryota > Metazoa > Chordata > Actinopteri > Albuliformes > Albulidae > Albula > Albula goreensis. Next base: position 4,151,168 of record CM040747.1, read on the forward strand.
TATTGTAAGGAGATCCCAGCTGACCTAACCCAGTTAAATAAAGGTTTTTTTTTTTTTTTTTTTTTTAATAGATCCCATAGGGACACCCGTGTTTAGACTGTGAGTCATACGAGGTCACCTGACAAAAGCGAATAATATAAGGACATTTCCTGGTCCAGCCCAACTTTGCTTGCCATTTACAACCAATCTACTGGGCATCCAGCACTGCATCGAGCATGGACTACAACATGCCAGAACACTCTGCCTCTACCACTAGCCCTGCTAAGGTGTTTCAAGTTCAAACTCTCTGTGCAAAATAGTAAAATTATACCATCATTATGTACTTTACCATTGGCTGAGTCAGGTAGTTTGTCAATTGACAGAACACGATCGGTTCAAGGTTTTTAGTAGTTTTGGTAGTTTTTAACTCTGGAGAGGTCCAAGGTTGTTTAGACCTCCTTAAATTCACTGAGGACACAACTTTTGTTCCAGCTGACCAGCGAGGACATGAATGGCCAGAATGCAGAGAAGAATTGATTGGGCCAAGAGGAGAGGAAGACGGGTGTTTGCATAATAGGGGTTACAGCAGATCAGCATTGAAAACTGCTGAAAAAGCTCTACGACTTTGTGGATCGGCAGCAGGTGGAGTAGCCAATGGGCTGTGGGAATGACCCTGCATTGAGCTACAGATATTACGATCTTTGGATTCAAAAGTCGCTGCCAGAAAGAGGAAGGTAAAAGTTCATGACAACATCTGAAATGCTGAAACTTAGCCGTACGGTTAAATACCACCATGCTCTGGGCCTTCAGGTGACTGATGGAAAGTTTATAATGCAGCTGGGAGTTGTAGTCCAAACTATGCCATTATTTGCCATGGGCAGAGGGAGTTGTAGTCCAAACTATGCCATTAGTGGCCATGGCCAGAGGTATAAATTGGTACAGTCATAACTTACTCAGCATCACTAGTGAAAAACAGGGGGTTGCCAATTATACCATCCAATGAAACTGATCACTTTCATGACCAAAGCATTCTCTCAATAACAAGGAAAAATCCCCAAGCACCTGAGTGCCTAAAAGATCCTGAGGAGTTCTGGAGAAAGGTCTAATGGAGAGGTGAGACCAAGATTCACCCGTATCAGTGGGATCACAAAGGTATCACTGTGTGTGGAGGCCAAAAGGAACTACCCAAAGTCCAAAGCATACAACCTCTTCACCGAAACATGGTGGGGACAGCAGTATGAGTTCTGAAGCATGCAGAAACATTGTATCTGCTCAAGTTCCAGCAAATGCCTCCAAACTCAATGGACACAGAGAGGATGCTGGGTACCTATGTGTCCATGGGACACATATTACAGGCAGGTACTGCAAAGCATATGCAATAACATATTCAACATGACTACTTTCATTCATTTAACATTATTAGGTCCCAGACATTATGTTGTCCTGAAATGGGGGGCTGTGTATATATAATGAGACCAAAATGTATAAAAATACACTTTTAAAAAAAGAATTTAATCAGATGTAAATTTCTCTGGCCTGGTAAGTTGTAAGACTGTGTTATGAAAATTTTTATTGTCGCTTCAGTAAATTCACCTTGAGGCAATAATAAAAATTTTCATAATGTGGTCTTACAACTGACCAGGCCAGAGAAAGCCAAAAATGACGGACCTTACAGAGACATGTGGAATATTTTATGTTGTAAAAACTCAAGTGAAGGGAGGTTAGCATACAATCATGTCAACCTGATGCTCATATTTCAGAAAAGGGCCTCTCACTTTCACCGCTGGACCAGACATGCTTGTGTTTGATTCCAGCTTCACATTTTTCCATTGGCATTAAAGTGACATTTTGCTAAGGGCGAAAGTTGCTTAAAGAGCTTGTTGAATGATCCAGTCTTATTTGACATGCTCCTCTGTCCCCAGTGAAACAGCAATCCACTGCCCTCAGGGGGTTTTTAAATTTAAGATCAGAGTTTGGCGCTCATTCAAAGTTTGTTCTTTTTTTTTCAATTCTAAGGGTTATTGCACGTTCCGTCCTCGTCCTAAAATCATCAGTATTATTTCCAAGTGCCATCAAGCTTTTAATATCTGAATAAAAGTCTGTTTTCATACGCAGTTAACGTTATCTTAACTGATATCACACGCTCAACCCTTAACATTGCATACTGGCAGTATGGCAATAAAAGCAGGGACTCAGGTTCGTCAGAGGAGATTATCATCCCAACAGAATAAATTTACATGCAAATTATGAAATCTGAGGATTGCATATGCCAGTACAACAAAGCAATCTGCAAGCACATTTTCCAAAAAATCAAGTATGTTTGTTTATTTTACAAATAATTCACACTTAAAGTGCACTGGTATATAGCTAAAAATTATTTTCATCAATTTGTAATTGTACAACAACATAGGAACAACATAGCATTTTAGATATTACAATAGATACCAATACAGTATCCATGTAAATTTAGCATTCATCTGATACAATAGTTAGCAAGTTGGATTCAAACACAAATTTAAACCACAGTTGTTGCCAGGCCTATTACTGGCTGTGTAATGATCTTAATTAAGAGCAAGCCAGCGGTAGCTATGTAATACAATGCAGTAAGACAATGCGTCATTGCAAGGTAGGGTCACACACATCTCGTGCCAGGGATCCCAGTAATTTACCGGTACAGGTGGAGGGTGGGGTGGCAAGGGGAGGCAGTTTATTCCACCACCATGGAGTCATGAAACCTGGTTCTACCCCAGACGAGGAGGCAGACCAGAAAAACCACATGCGTTTGCAAGAGTTTCCAGTTAATCTCCAATTAATAGATTTTCTTCTGAACCCTGTAGACAATACAGGGCTGGCCCCTTTGCTCTGTGTACCATGATAGGTTCTTTCAGATCTAAAATCTTTAATGGGCCTCATTTCTCTCTTGGGAGAGAACTATACTTTCATCTCATTTTTTTTGCTTGCATTGAATTGCATTGAATAGATTTGGTAGGTACTTCTTGGCTCTGATATGTATTCATCGACATGTGCTGGACGGAAGATTAATTGTGCCTTTCACTGTGCAAGGAGTGGCACTCTTCTGTCTGTCTCGAAATACCTTGGGGTGAGCCCTATTGTTCTCTAGGGAGGACCAGGTTACATACTATAACAGCAAGTGCAGTATCAAGACGAATAGCATTTATGATGGTTCAGATAAGGTGGATCTAATGAAAGAAACCCGAGAAGAAAATAAAGAACTCTGTGTGTTTATTTCTCAATCTCAACATGCTGCCTTCGTATGAACTTCACATTTTACAAATTGTTTATTATGGTCAGAACCTTTTTTTTTTTTTAAAAAATTTAGGTAGGCCAAAATGTCTACTTGAAGCAATGAACATGGTAGAATGTTCTGATTAAAGTGTTCTGATTCAAAGTGCTGCAAAGAATCAAAGGTTTCTGTGATGTGTGAAAGGCGCAAATACGTATTTATTTGTCTGTCTTACTCTCCGAGGTCCAATCTGTTAGATAAGAAAAGTTATACAAATTATGATTTTTCAATCAGCCAAAAAACATCGGAATGCCCAAAACATGTGAAACGGTTGGAAAAACTGTTGTTGAACATCACAATTACACTCCCATTTAATAGAGGATATCCAGAATGCTATAAGATATATTTTCTGTTCAAAACAGGTTGTTTTGCAGGGTTTGTCATGTACATGAGATGATATTCTTTATTAGAACATACATGTATCCTCTGATTTTTATTTGGTTTTGGAGGATGCATGTGAAGTTTTAAAACGATCCAAATGCTAGTATATAAATGCTAGAATTGCTGAATATTTGCCATCTCCCAATAAAATTAATATTCATTTATTAACATAATATTAAAAAGACCATGCACAATTAAAATTCCTTTTTACTCAAATAGTGACACTGAGTAACATTCTATAACTGCTTCAACAATGTTCCATGTGAATGAATTGCGATCTAGGGACAGACAGCCAGAAAACCAAACAAACTTACATATCAGGAAGGTTTATCTCACTTTTCCAGAATGTTCTGGGAACCAAAAAATTGTTACCTCGGTGCAGGTCAAGCCAAGCTCCATTGTTATATTACATGATTTATTTGCGTAAATAGGAGCCTTTATTCTGGGTTTCATGCAAGGCTTACATTCCAACATACTATCCTTTCACAGAGCTGCATGTTTTACTGGAGTTATTCCGGGAAAGTGTTTTGCTGAGGGGTACAACAGTGCCTCATCTGGAATTTGAACTGGCAACCTCTGAGCTTTGCGCATGGTTTCCTATCCATTTTAATGCTTTTACACACAATGCACACTCCACACTCTATTGTTTAAATGAGTAAGAATTCAGATTGCAGGATAGTATATCGCAGTCACAGCAGGTTCAGGGAGTTCGGATTTCTCCTGTGTATGCTAGTTTTATTTACATACTCTTTATAAGTGATGGGAGAAAGATATCTATTGACGCCACAAATGGGTACCATATGCTACCAGTGCCTGACTGAGTAGAACCAAACACTGTGTGAGTGTGGACAGCATAACCCATTTATTGGTTCAAAGAAATCAATGACTGACAGCTCCATAAAGCTCCACCCATTTTTGAGATCATGGAACCTCAACAGCTCATTATTAAACTGTCCATGAGAGTCTAACACTTCAGGTACCCTGAGCCCTTCTCATGGCACACTGCTAGCGCTAAGGAGTTGCGACTTCTTAGAAACCTTCTGTTGAGGGTCCAGTAGGGGTCACTGTTCCCTCTGGACCAATTATAACTGAAATGTCCCTTCACAGTGACAGCCTCCCTCGGGTAAGACGTTAAACGGAGGTGCTGACTCACTCGAAGCAGAGGCATTGACCCCAGTGTGTTCGTCAATTTCCCATATAAACTGGCTCCCTAAGCCTGGTCACCTGATCATCGCCTATACAGTATCTGATTGGTTATACAATCCCTTGAAATCCCTACCCAAATTAGTTAGTGGTTGGAAGGGCAGCCCTCTCTGGCAAATTAAGTTGCTCCTGGAAGAGTTGTTGGTGAGCCAGTAGGGAGGCGCTGTGCTCTGTCGACCAAACAGAACTCCAAGGTCCTGCCTACAGTAGTTATTGAAGATCCCATGCCATGTTTTGTAAAATTGAGCTTACATTTTGCAGGGTTTCCATGTGACTGCACAAAAATATCAGATTTTGGGGCTAGTGCAGATACTAGGACCCAAATGTGAATTCAAAGGTGTAAGAGGGTATGCTATATCACAAGACTGAACATATGAGAAAACAACAGATAGGACTCTTGAAAAATTAGCTGGTGTGAGCTTGCTTTGTACTTGAAACTGCCTGAGAAAACACAGCTACTGCTGGATGAGGCATTGGTGGGCCAGTTGGGGGCAGTGTGCATCACTAGACGTCACACAAACGAGTGTAAAAGCAACGGAGCTCTGTCCCACCTCGCATGCGTCCTTCCCGCCAGCGCTGAACCCGCGCAGATCATGTTGGTGGTGATGTTGCCCTGGAAGGACTCGCTTCCATTGCAGCGTGCGGAGGAGATGATGGGCAGCTTCACGGTGCGTAGCGTGGACGGGATCTGGCCCCCGCTGGAGCTGGTGAAGCCCCACCCCGACACCTGGCACAGCTTCCCCTCCGACACCAGCGCGTCCTGGCGGGGCAGGGGGGCGATGCTCACAAATCTGTTCAGAAACACTGGGGCCTTCAGCTGGACGGGGACAAAAGGGGGGAGGGAAGTTAGCCAAGTAGGAATAGCATAGGTGTCATTTACGCTGGGGCCGCTGGGGACGTGTCCCCATCATTTTTAGTCATGGCCCATTTCATCCACACCACTTTTTTGAAAGCCTTATTTAGTTGAACCCGTTGTTGTCCCCAGCCCTTTCAAACCCAACTAATGCCCATGGGCACATGGTGCCACTTCTCTTGGGTAATAAGACCATCTTCAGCTCGCTCATGATCTGTCTTTACTCCCAAATTCTACCCTTTAATTCAGTTAAATGAATAATAAATTGCAGCAATTTGAAGAGTTTCCATTTCAAATCGGACCAGCTTTATGGACATTTTCATCACTGCCTTCTGTTTTAAGTCCAGGCTTTGGTGTTTTTAAAAGGCCCACTTGACTTATTTTGATGTTTTTTTTTCAGCCAATAGATCACATCCTGTATTATGACAGTGGTGTTGCAGAATGACAATTTGGCTTCCTCTTAAAATTTCCTCTGTGCTGTGATGATAAAAGTAGTAATTAGGTTGATGAAGTCACTGAGCAGGTGAGGGGGCCATTGCTTTACCTGCTAGTTTCCGTCTGCTACATCACCACTCTGTACATACATTTTCAGAGTATTATCTTTTTCAAAGAAAACCAGAAAGTACAACTGGGCGGAGGGGGACCATGAGGGTATGTATGAAAATAAATAATCTTCTAAATATCAGTAATCTTCAGTCCGTTGCTGTCCTTTGAATAACTACTGCATCTCAGTGGTAAGCACATTATATGTGAGTATTGAGATCATATACACAGGAGGTCCTTGGGTTTTGACGGTCTCGAATTACGACAATTTCGTGGTTACGACGCACTCCCATAAATTACTTAAAAAACCCAGTTTCGACCTATTAATGTTTCACTTAATTACTGTATTTTATATGTCCTTCATGTGTTGTGTATACAGTGTGAGTGACTTAAGGTGTTAATTTAGGTATAAATTCTGACTTCATGTGTTGAAAATGAGTGACTTTACGACACGAGTTGTAGGAACGGAACTCGTTCGTAAGTCGAGGACCCCCTGATTACGTAAATTAAGTTCTGTTGGATCCAATGTTATTTGTATAGAGCTTTTTACACCACAAATAGTCACAAATTCACATATAGGCATGTGGACCCAATCATTCACTGTAATCTAGCTGTGCTTTCCTTTCTGTTGTCCATCGTGTGGGTGAATGTGATGGACGGGGCCAGTCAGATGAGTGGATGCTGTACTTCCTCTGTTTCTACTGAGCAGAGTGGCATTCACGCTGACAGATACATTTTTAATACTCACACAGCTCATTACTAATGCATGTGCCTCTCCTGATTTTGGGGACACAAGCTCACATCCTACACTGTCACTTGGCTTGGTAAATATTTAAAAAATGTCCAAGCGAGATTATGATATTTGCATATTGCACTTTATAAATGTCTGAGCTCATTTTGCTCCTTCCAGCACACTGGCTGAGAGAACATGTTCATGTTTGAAGGACCATCAATCAAACTTGATTGCAATCTTCAAACTCAGTCCTGCCGGAAAGCGGGGGGGCAGACAGGAATATTTAGCTTTTTCTCGAGGAGTGTGTTAAAGGCTCCCTCCAGCCTGATCTGACATCCTGGTTTTCTTGAAAAAAAAAAAAAAAAACAGTTGGAAGTAGAGTGGAGACATAAGTTCATGAAACTAGTCTGAAAAGTAACGATGCCTCATTTTCCACTGATCTATGTGGACAGGATGGCTAGGTCACATGGCTAGGTCACATGGCTAGGTCACATGACTAGGTCACATGGCTAGGTCACATGACTAGGTCACATGGCTAGGTCACATCTGTAAAAAATGCAGGAGCATACATCATGGCACAAAAATCCTGAAACCATTTTAGGAGGAAGTAATTTGCCAAAGAAAATACTCATTAAAATGCTAAATGTCAAATTACAATTTTTTTTTTTTTTACATCAGCTGAAAATGTCAAAATGATTCAAGCGGGCCTTTAAAAGATTACCAAGGGCAACCCCTAAAATTCAGAATGAACGTTGTAAGCTGAGAAACCGAGGGCTTCTAATGTGCTGTAAAATCACACAGTGATGCTCTTCGCTGGATGTTCTGTGGCAGATTTACCTTTATGAGCATTATATCAGCGTTGTTGGTGTCTTTGTTGTACTCCGGATGCGGAATCAGGAGGTGCGGCCTGAAAAACTGCTCCGTCCCTTCGTACATGCTGAGGGAGTAATCCCCAGCCACTATGATCATGTTGTCGGACCTGGGGCACACAGTTACAGCTGTTAGGGGTAGCTGAGAGGCGAGAATGATGACAGCGGTAAAGTTCAGGTCAGTTCTCAGTCCTATTTCCAGCTGTGACATTACTGTTGAGACTTACATTCAGGCACTTCACCTGAAATCATTTCACTCGCTTTGGACAAATAACAACTGGATGATATGATAGATTCAGAATGCAGTTCTATTGCATTGACCAGATGCTCTCAATCAGCAAGGCCTATAGAGTTTACACTTCTCATTCACACAGCTAGATATTTTACTGAAGCAGTTTGGGCTGAGTGCCATGCTCAAGGACACAGCAACAGTGTTTCATGTGGGAATCAAAACCTGCCACCCTTAGGTTGAAAAACCAGCTCCTTAAACATTTATACTACATTGCTGCCACATAAATACTTTAGGGCTTCTTGACTCAAAATAAATAGTCCCCATTGTCATCTTTGTTGAGCATAGGGAAAATATCAAATTTTATTAATACTTCTGGCTTATTGTCTCTTCTCAGCTTTTCAGAACTTTATCAAACCCAGAGCAAAACTCATTTGGACAATTAGGCAGATGTCACTCAGGCTTGGCAGTAATCGAGCCAAATTCCTTTCTCACACGTTCCATCCCGCCTGCCAAATTATCACCCTCTGCAACCAACGCGGTCAAAATGACCCCCTGGCATCCCCGCGGCGTGCTGCATCTTAATCAGCACCCATCTAGAATCACTGCTCCGGTGCATGATGGGAGATTAAAGCTCTCGTATCCCGTCCGAGCCCCGGGACCCTCAGCACCCCGAAGTCTGTGGGAGCACGGGCAACCTCAGACTCTGCGTCGTCAGACAGCGCCGCCACGGATCCACGAGCACAATATCACCTATTGTTACATTTTCAGAAGTTTGCCCATATCGTTTACCTGCACTTGATCTCCAGTTTGATTACTTACAGGTCAAAACAATCTGATACCTAGCCACCGATCCTCAGAGCTAGCACACGCAGCAGGGTGGCAAGTCAGCGCTGCCCTAGTTCAATGGGACTATTGTATGACTCCAGTCTATTTTCACCAGTACTGCCAGTTTCCCTTGTCAGAGTCAAACAGCATATGCTGTGCAATTGTGTATGGGGCCAATGATATGTAAATAAGTCTGAGTTATCCTGGCATGACTGTCATGTGTGCCACGCTGAGACATTACTTGTCCGTTATGCATCCCTGAGCCAATGGAAAGTACTAATAAATTCAGTGACCTTGTTTATATGTAGGCCTCAAGTTCCAGTCATTCCTAACATTCCCTCCAAAAGAAAAACAAAACTGTCCCATAAAAAGAAAACGACCAAAGCGTTTTGCGTCGAAAATTAGAATAAAATTAAATTTGGGTCCTTCATTTTGTAGATGGTAATTAATTGCAGTTCAACGCATGTTACTTTTGACCTTTTTATTCATGCAAACTGTGCAATTAGTGTTACTTGACCTGGTGTTTGAATGTTTATATATATATTCACTATCATTTCACTTTTTTTACAGAAACAAACCCAAAGTAAAACACTCAGTTTCATCAATTTTACAAAACATTTTTTTGGACACACATCATTTTTCATCACACATTGCTACTACCACAGAACAATTCCCAAGATGCAACAGGTGTACCCCAAGACCATCAAACAGCATCATCTATGTTTGACAGACATGGCAACACATTTGACGCTTCTTTGTTTTTGCACAAAGCCATCAAGAGAAGAAAAAAAAATCAGCACAGCGGAGCTTACCCGATGTTGCAGTGGGCCGCTGTCAGCACCCAGTACTTGTTGATTAGCGAACCTCCACAGAAATGCTGGCTCTTGGTGGTCTGTATGGATACGATGTACCTGATGGCGTGGGGCACCGGAGCGTAGCCGCCCACGATGCGGCCCTGCATTAAATACTGGCCTGCAACACAAAACAGGAAGGCCGTTCAGTACACCATGGAGGTCCCCGTGGGCAAAACATGGGCAAAACGTGGGCAAAACGTGGGCAAAACGTGGGCACCGGCGGTAAAAACCGCAGCGTTTCAGTGGCCAGACCCCATCCAGCGCCTCCTCAGAGGTATTGGAGGAAAACCAGCATCTTGCATTTTCCCAGCAAATAAAGCAGTTTTGGGGAGAAATGGTCACATGGTTATATCAGGCACCTATCACACACATCCAGTGGATGGTTATTAGGTTGGAAAGGATAGCAATGAAGGATGCGTATGACAGACAATCATTTTTACTGTGTAATGTCTTTTGCCCTTATAGTGTAGTTTTATTTACTGGGCGGTGAAAGCTTGTCAGCAGAAAGCTGAATAAGGCTGTGTGTGGGTATGAGTGTGGACAAACGCATAATTTCTATTAGTGCATCCACTCACTATATAGATAACATTTTGACTTTTTATGTATGCTTAGATAATATGTATGCAAAATCATGAGCCAAGAAATAATAAAATTAACTGTTCTCATCATCAAAAAACTCTTATGTAATTTTGCATAGAAATTCATAAAACTATGCAAAGTGTGCAAAAAGGTATGACTTGCAAAAACGGCTTTAAGATGCTTGAACACAATAACTGTCAATTAACAATGACTGACTGCCTTTGATGGATGGTGAGCTCACAGTAACAATAACAATTAACTGTTCCCACTGCCAGTTAGAAGCAGTTAAGGTAACACTATACATAATGACCTTCCATTGACAGCATCTTCACAATGTATGTGAAACATACACGCCTTTAATTGACAGTATTACGCAATAAAGATTTCCCGAAACCAACTCACGGGGAAAGACCACGGGGAAGGAAATCTCCATCCTCTGGTACAACCCATGACAGCTCTGTGACGACAGATTTTTTTTTGTTCTTTACATCGTGAATGTGTCTGTCATGATCAGATGTCACTATTACTTACTGTAATTATCACAGCAATTGTCCCTGTTACAGTAACTAGATATCTTCTTACTACATGAGACCCTATGTGATTGATACATAAGTGACAGTATGAACTCCTGCCTTTCTTCATATATCTGAATATGTGTCTGACAAAGAGCTGTAACTGAAGAAGATGCATTATAAAGAATCTTGAAAGCACTGTAAAGTATTCTTTTCTTTTCTGAAAATCCCACAGATGACGATATAACAATTTACACCCATTCCCTCTTCACATTTTAGCAGGATTTGAGTGAGAAACCATTTCACAGTTTGTGTTGACATTTATAAGATTGCATGTGGCTAAATGTTGGAGGCTGGCATGGTAAACCATCATCACTGACATGCCTTTTGCAAATTCATCAACCTCTGCAATTGGATGCCAGTTTATGAATTATTGAATATCCATGAGAACATTACTTATGACACTTAAATGTGCTACCAGGGTAAGAGAGCAGGTCGTAAGTAATGTGCAGCTCAAGCCCTGAATACTTTGCATTTCTCTGTGAAAGAACATGTCTGGCTCCCAGAACTGTCTGAGTCCCAGGACCGTCTGTAAAGGACCACACCAGGCTCCACTTACAGTAAACTTTACACAACTTTACAATTTTCAACAACAGCAGATTTAGCAACAGCAGCAGACTGTTACCATAAACTCTATGAACTCTTTATACTTGGCTGAGATCATACTTTGCTTACTCGGATTTGTTTTTCATACTTCCATCTAAACAGTTTTTCTGGTTGCAACTATTAAAAGTGCCTGCAGTACACAAAACATAACCCAGAAACCAAAAAAAAATTCTACTGTAGTATCTATAATCAAGGAAAACGGAGCATACTTCTTTTAAAGAACATAAAAACACTTTTACTTAAAGGTCTGAAAACTTCTGACATACCACACCCATCCCAATGGACAATACACAATGCCATGTACTAATCTCTCGATAAACACCCTAGAAACATCACGCTGAGACTATTTTTCCCTTTATATTCCATTGCTTAGCCAATAAAATCCCCGAAAATCCACAGATCAGACCAAAATGATGCACACGTTCTTGCCAGCGAGCGTGCAGGCCTCGTCTAGCAGGTGAATTAGGATTGAAACGTACTTACAATTTACCGCTAGCAGCTCCAGCAGCACGCATTTCAACAGGACTAAGAGATGCATAGTGAGACCGGCAAGGAGCAGCAGGCGACGGCGCGCAGAGTGACTTCAGAGTGTTTCCCTGGATGCGACTTCAGGTGACAGAATCACATCTGCTCAGGTTTCCCCGCGAAGTTCCGATTTCCGTTTCCATGGCGACCTTGCCGCCCTGCAACAAAATACAGTACGATTCAGGGAAACGAGAAAACATTTCGTAAGCTTCCTTATAACTTGGTACGTGACCTTTAAAAAGTCTGTCTTTTTGTTTGATGTGAACTATGGCAAAGCTAACTGAAACACTTTTTTGCCAATTATCGAAATGTGAGGAATAACTAACTATGTCATGCAGGGAGAATAGTGGTTCAGGATATCTAAAACCTGGTCAGAGATTCACCCTGATGAGTTACACGGTCCTGCGTTCTGAAATATACCTCTTATGGTTATATAGGTTTGGGTACCTATGTAAACATAATCAGCACTTGTGTGTGTTATTTCACACAGATCTGATGCTATTGCACTGCTGTTGCAGAGCAAATGTACTCCATGTAACTTGCTTTGAATATGCTAAATGAAAAGACAGCAGTGTAGAATAATGGTTTTGCTGGCTTTGTAACCCAGAGGTTGCAGGTTCAGCACCTAGGTAGGGAACCGCTGCTGTATTCATGTGCAAGGTACTTAACCCCCAATTGCATCAGTAAATGGCCAACTGCATAAACTGTGTGAGCCAATCTGGATAAGAGTGTCTGCAAAATGGCTGAATGCAAATGCATAGCTTCTAACTGACTAAAATGTAAATTTTATAAATTTTTAAAATCTTTTAAGTGGTGTCAGATGCTGACCCATACTCTCATAATTCTTGAATTGAATATCGTCCTTAAAGAGATCAAATACTGGTGAGAGCATCGTCATCTGCTTTGCAAAATAATGCCATCTCACAAACGTCAAATATTTACCAAAGTCATGGAGGAAATGCTCTATAATGAAGCATACATTTGTATTTAATTGTTTTCCATGACATGAGTGAAACAGCTTTCCCCTTTGTCTAGCCCAGAGACTGGATAGAGACTCATGTGACAACGTCCTCTATTGGCCATGGGTACTTCCAAGTGTCTCAGCTTTGATCATGCGACTAGCTGACTAAATGGACCAACTAATATCATTTACCCCATCCATTAGAGTTCCACAGAGCCCAGGATAGCTGCCAAACCAAAATAAAATACAATATATGTATATATTTTATTTTCCTGCTTTGACATCACTTTTGATATGTATGAGCCATTTAAAAAAAATGCTCAACTTTTGTCATTAAAACGGATAGGTTACGATCTCTTGATATTGTAAAACCTGTAAATAATATACTGGATTCTATTTCAAGGTTAATCCCTGGAATAAAAGAATATGTATAGACCAGTTGACTTTGAGGAGTCACATTTAAGAGCCAAAGAGGAGTCTTCAAAATCTAAAGGTGATAATTTGACATCTCTATTGACTCCCATGTCAGAGAGTCTTTGTCTTCCTATTATATTTCAACTTCAAATTACTGCTCTTAGAAGACACAGTAGATGTGTAATTGTTACATACTACAACTGATGTGTAGCTGCACAAACTGAATATCAGTACAAAGTATTTAGTATACCTATAAAAGCTTTAATATCAAATGAAAACAATAACATTTGCATTTGGTGGATGCTGTTTCCCAGAGCTACCAAGTGCATATAACGAGGATGTATGGACAGTGGTTGACCTAGAAAACTATTAAAAAAGTATGAAGATGAACAAGGAAAACTTCATTAAGCAACTTTCAAGTGGTTTTTTTGCAGGAAAATTAAAGAAACGATGAAGAAAATGATTAAAAGTCATGACTTTATATTTTCCATACATAACACCTAATACACATTTCTCTTAAAAAGAATCATATTTTATTATTTTAGTTTTTTATCAGAATATTATGTTTCAGCACTAGTATTGGATTCAAGGTTATTCTTAAGCCCTGCCTTTGTTGGAATGCCTAATGCATTATGAAAATGGGAAGAATAGGAGCTTAACAGAGTCCAACAGAAAGAGAGGGTGTTATGATTGTCTGTTGGGGTCAGCTTCTTGACATCCAGCATATTCAGTGGTAATGAAAGACAGAAGCAAGCTGAACTCTTCTGACTCTCACCACAGACGCGGGGATGTTCCTCAGGTCTGACCCAGATCCATTCAGCCGTACGGCTCCCCCGATGTCGGACCCGACCCTGAGGTGTCGGCCGTGGACAAAAACCCCCAGCCTCACTCGTTCATCAAACCCTCTGACCCGCTCCCTGGAGGTGGCGTGGGGATTAAATGCACCGGATATGTGTGAAGCACACACTGCAGCGCTTTTCTGCAGAGCTGTGCAATGCAACAGTCTTATTTTAATCCTCCGCCAGAGGGACATTTCAGACAGAGTGCTGGGGGAAAAGCAAACTGCTGTGGTAATTCCTCTGTAAAGTGGACTGAAACTAGCAACCCCCCTTGAGAAGGCTAACTTGTTTCAGACAACATGTTTTCTGCACAGGGTGCAGATTGTGTAGCCAGTGTTCACGTGCCTGGATTGGATGAATCTGACAAAAGGACTGCTAAATTCTACAGCTCTCCCTCTGGCGTCCGTGTATACAGAGAGATGAGCGAATCAGAACCAGGGTCCAGAAGGCGCGTGAGTACTGTGTCATACTCTCCATTCAACAGCCTGCAGCTCGCCGCTATCATGGAAATGTGAAAACTATGAGACTGTGGCAATGTATTCAGAATGAACACATCAGTGTTTATGGAAAGCCTTTAAATGCCCTTCAATGGTCGATTATGTGATAGGAATATGTATGAAATATGTATGAATATGTGATATGTGCCCTTTTTGGTTGTTCCCGATAATAATGAAATCGATAGGCACACTGTGTTACGGATCAATTTCAGGATGTTGGCCTGAAATTTATCTACACGACAGCACTTATTTCCATTTCAGCTGTCAAGCGCCTTGCCTCTGCCCAGGGACTGCAGACGAACTTTAGCTTTCTAGCTAATTGTGGGACAGTTGCTAGCTGTCCACTGTCCCTGTTAAAATAAATAAATAAATAAGTGATTACATAACGTCAGAAAAAGTGGGCGAGAGTCCGCCGCCAAGCGAGCTGCTGCACAATCTAAAACTTCAAGAGTGTTTTACTTTTTATATGATGCTTGGCAGACATTCTGTATGTGACTTTTGGCTTCAGTTGACACATTGCCTTCTGCCAATATCCAATATTCAATTCATTTCCTGTCATGATCCATGAAACGATGATGATTCAATGTTGCTAGGAATATACCACGACGCACCTGAGAGAGTTGGCTCAGTTTCTGCAAAGACAAGGGATTTGGAGAACAATAAGGAGAAAAGGCCAGACGTCACTTCCGGGAAACTTTGGTTCTCACCACTGCTGGTGCTGTGGAAACCGTGAGGGACGTTCTGTCGCTAGCATCGACAAGTGGAACAGCCATGCAGGATCTACCATATAGAAATAGCTTATATTGACTCCCCTGTATATTTACATTTATTTATCTGAAAATCTGATCCAGAGTATTTCATGAAACTGTAAATAATGAGGCTAGAAGAACCATGCTGTACCTCACATACAAATTGGAGTTGAAGATTTGCATCGTCTGAGTTACTCCTGAGCTTTATTTTGATGGTGTTACTGTCTCAGAAGGAGTTCTTGACCGTCATCATGTTCCGTCTCTTTCTCTTCACTCAGAGCTGAAGCCACACATTCCATGGGCATTCTAAGCTTCATTAAATTCCTTCCAATGGCCAACAGGTGGAGCCAGAGAGCTGAAGTGTTTTGTCAAACTTTTTTTTTTTAATTTTTATATTTCTCCCAACCACAATTCTTACTTTGCAACAACATTTGTTTTCTCCTGTTTAACAACAACATTAAAAGACTAAGTTATTTCTTTACTAATACGTAAGAATAGCTGTTAATAAGACTGTTAATACATAAAAATAGCTGTTAACAGAGTGATTTATTAAGCTTCCTTGCTTATTTTCTCAGTTTTGACCTATTTTTATTCTATTATTTTGGATTTTGAAAAACTGATAAGGCTTGATCACCTTTGCCTTAAGTGAATGATTCGATACAAATCTCCCTGTTTCTCACTGGAAATCCAGACCAGATTACTCAAAAAAGCAAAAACTTGAGACCTGGTGAGACAAAGAACACACAATGAACAGCACAAAGCAGAAACTCTTAATTTATTGGAAATGGTGCTATTGTTATCAGGTCCTTGATAAATGATATATAAATAAACACACATGAACACATTTTATGACAATACAATAGTAATTTTGTTTATAAGAACACAATGCAGTTCTTCTCACGGAAATCCATCTCATGTCAATGGCAATAGGCCCTTGTTGATTGACATATAATAACACCACTATTATGTGTTTGGAGCAAAACTGGGAGAGGTGTTTTATTTCTCCTCACCTACAGTCAACAAAGAGGCTTAGAAATACAAGCATAATGCCGCAGGGCACGTTGTCCTTTGTCACATACTAGGTCAGTCCCTTTTATTGTGCTGTGGATCCATTTTTTGAAAATTCCATTATGGCACATACAAAGCAGAAAGTAAGGATTTGGTTGCACTATAAAAACCTTGTGAGGGTTTTCAAGGGCAGCAGTTGGAGATTCTTTTAGGTTGCATATTTAAAGGATTGTTGAGGAACGGTGAGTACCATACTAATAAATAACTGTGAAAAAGATTTAACTAAATATTTTAATAAATATTTTTATTTTTCTAAATACTACTAAATACTAAATATTTTTAACTTTTATTCAACAACTTCTTAAAATGTTTCCTCAAAACAACTTGTAAATACAGTATGAGATATTTGATAGTTCAGTGTTAATACAGATATAGTATTTAACCTATTCTTGATCAGAAATCTGATATTAACTTCCGGTTGGTATGGAACAAAACACAGATATCAACGCCTGGAATTAAATGTAGCTACTGTGCCACAAGTTTCCCAGGGACTAATTATTCAACCATAGCGATGAATCAATGTCTGGGAAGAGCGAGCTCCAGCATTTCAATGACAAGTGATTGAGATTGTATTACAAAACCAAAGGGAAAGCTGGAGATGTGCAGAAACTAGGCTACAGTGATTTCATTTTTCTTCTTTATAATTTTTTAAAAGGCAATCTCAGGAATGCTTTAAAATAACCGCGGCATTTCCTCATGTTTTAGGGGAGGTAGAATGGGTCAAGTCTTCCAGGCTGCAGTGTTACTCATAGTTACACTCTCAATCCAAGGTAAGAGATTCACTGTTTAATGAATGTAAAAAATATATACGTATGTATATATATGTAAACGGTAAAATATATATTCATCAGCTTATAAAGAATTTTTCTAAAATGTCAGAACACATAAATGACTGTGCTAATTATTAAATTAATTCATTAATTAAGACCAGAGGCCAGAATAGAATTAGGGAGCAACTAAGGCCTTCCTTGCTCTCCTCTGCCGTGGAACAAAATTCCACAGATCTTTTATGGTGACTTTTTTTGTGTGTTTTTGAGAAGACATGGTCATTAATTCTGGAACTGAGAGTAGCAACACTCTGACTCTGTGATGTTAACTCATTTACTGAGCGTGTACCCTCGTCTGCCAGTAAGTGTTCCTCTTTATGGCCTCATTGCGTTTGATGTGTTTAAGAACTGATCATGCAGAGACAATATCAGGTTTTCATAGCACAGAGCTTCATTTAGCTGAAGAGAACTGCTAAATGTCCCAGTTAAAAATAAGGAACATTAAACTCTACAGCTGTAATTATCTATATTCATGTACTTTGTAAACGGAAAACTGTGTGATAAATAAAAGATGTTCATCCTATGGTAATGACATAAGATTTTTTTTAAAAATTAGAGAGAAAAGAGGATATCATTACTGTTCTCACATCATAAGAGGTATTTAATGTTCCTCTGTGGTTTTCAGGAACATTTGAGCAAAGGATTATCGGAGGCCAGGAAGTCGTGCCGTACTCCATTAAATATCAGGCGTCTATCCAATACAACAATAAGCACTACTGTGGAGCCACGCTCATCCGACCCCAATGGGTAGCGTCTGCTGCCCACTGCTGGAGGCCGTGAGTAATGCATCCGTATGACGTCCAACAACCTGGACCATTTATATCAAGTGCGCCCTTTACATAACATTACATTACAGTCCTTC
Organism: Albula goreensis; assembly: GCA_022829145.1. Classification (NCBI taxonomy): domain Eukaryota; kingdom Metazoa; phylum Chordata; class Actinopteri; order Albuliformes; family Albulidae; genus Albula; species Albula goreensis. Next base: position 4,169,443 of record CM040747.1, read on the forward strand.
TACTCTCTTTCCCCGAATGACTTGCAGCGTGGGAGAAAGTGGGTGTGTTGTCCTAGTTAAAATGAGCTATAGAGCCAGACCTGGCTGACAACATTCCCAGAGAAGTACACAATATATGTAACCGACTAAAATACAAATATTAAGTAAAAACATTATTTCACAATAATTGTATTATCCATTTTGTCAACGTTATTCAGTTTGACAGTTTAAACGTCTGTAAAAGAGACAGTAAACCACCAGCAATAAAACCGCGATTAGTAAATCGGTATACAAGTTTACAAGGATTTTGCATAGTTAACAAGTTTTTTGGCAGTACTGGGATCTGTTTATGTACTTAATGTTGATCGACATAGAAGCTACATGTGATTTTTAATTGCATCAAAATGTATTTTTTTTTCTTCATTTTTTTAAATTGCAATGCTAAATGTGCTGGATTCTGTTCCCGCGTTGCAGGAGGAATCTGATCCAGATCGTTCTGAGTGAACACAGTCTTGTGGAAGAGGAAGGTTTTGAGCAAGTTTTCAATATCTCCAAGATCGTCGTTTATTACAACTACAACTACAGGACCTTCAATAATGACATCATGCTACTGAGGGTAGGCGTGCACAACATGCCCATTCTGACCTTTTTATTGGCCATTTGGTCGTATTTGTAACAAGTGTGTAATTTCATGTGCAATGCTGCCACCTAGAGGTACCATCGGAGAACACCGGCTAAGACAGTTACTTTAGTACATATCTGCGACTATGTTGGTACATGGGCAACTCCTAGACATCAGAGAAATTATAATACATTTGTCCCAAAGTTGTATCAGAAACAAGCATATAAGGCCAGCATAAATTTTGTACCATGTTCTGAAGAGTTCTGCAGTTTGGACTTTATCCACAAGAGTGCTTTCTTCTTATTAGCTTTGAACTAAATGTGCTTTGGTATGTGAATGTGGAATTGGGAATTGAAGTTTATGGGAAAGCTACGCGCTTGGCATGTGGAAAAAATATTCACGCATGGTAGCCTGATTTAACGAAGCTGAAAAGCTTAGCAACAAAGGTTCCAGTTGAATGCAAGCAAGCTAAACATTTTAATCATAAACGTTTAATGACGTTGAGTAACTATAAAACAAAAGCTACGCCCGCTATCAAGCTAGGCGAACTAAACATGTTAGTGATAAGGCACGCCCGAGGCTGTTCCACCATGAAAAAATCACAAAATAATCTGCATTTGCATACTCGCCAAAAAATAATTGATTTGAACCAATAATTCAAAATGCTTTTAAAAACACAGGAGATTGGATCATTCAAAGCCAGACACTATCCTGTGACTTATTTCTGTTAGTGGTTCCTAGTTAGCTAGCCTTTTGTGTGGTTCATCTTGTGTCTTATTAATCTCGGATAGAACAGTTATAACATAGTTTTAATACATGTATAAGATAAAGGGCCGTAGACGGCGAAGTGGACCAGGAGGTGAGGAGGGTACGCTTAGAAGCTATGAGACATGCTGAACGTAAACATTCGCACTCATCTATCCATAAATGCGTGCGAAAACCGAGATAAGAGGTGTGCCATGAGATCGTCTGACCTGGGTCATTCAAGTGTTGAGCGCTGGCGGCCCTGCAAAGTGTTTACACCAGCATATTGTTATAAGATATGGAAGAAAGTAGCCTATAGATACTAATGGGGGGAAATGGGGATGAAAAAGAGAAATCAAAAAAATTATTCACATAAATATACTCGGCCAGCTTGACAGGCCGGCCCAGCTCAACGCCAACGTTCAGCCAGCCGCCCTGCCGGACACGAACACCCCTCCGCTACCAACGGGAGCTACGTGCACGGTTAGCGGCTGGGGGGTTACCCGTGTCTACAGCTACGTCCTTTCCCCTGTGCTCCGCGCCGTGGACGTCAACATCATCTCTAACTGCCACTTCTACTACTACTGGAGAATCACCAACAACATGCTGTGCGCTGGCTCCCACTTCGGAGGCAAAGACTCTTGTCAGGTAATGTTAACAATAACTCGCCACGTTTGCGTCTCTCAGCACTTGGTTCCCAGGGTTTATTTCTATGAGTTGGATCGTGAGAATACAGGACTGATTGATCGACGCCATTCTAACCCTCCATGCTCTCCACGTCACATTCTTCTTTCCCAGACCAATTTACGACAAGGTTGCCAGGTCCTGGCGTTTTGCACAAAAATTAAGGGGATTTTTGAAACCTGGCTAATGTCGCATGCATAATATGTGTGGTGGTCAATGGTGTTGATGTGGAAATGCTGATCTTAGCAAAACTGCTCTGTTTAAGCTGGTTTTCATTACTAATAAATGCTGGTTCAGTTACTCATTAAGCTTTATGCATGGAACTCTGGAACTGTGTGACAGCAAAATAATAAAAGCAACAGCTGTTAATAAGACAACACAAATGACTGATTTAACTTAATGAGGAATGCAATTTGTCTACTACTTGACCACATGGTTTTACATTATGGCAGTATCAGGAATGGTGAAAATGAAATTCAATGAAACCTGTTTGGGTGGAGCAACATTCCAAATCTCTGAGTGGATGATACTGTATGGTAGTTTCTCCAACCTTTTATCTAATACTCTGAAATGAAATTGCCCCTTTTTTTGCTCATTAACTTCACAAACAGGATTGCATTCTCATGTCTGTAATATGTTCTAGAAAGCCAGCTGGCATGGGGAAATAATTTTAGGTGGTAGCCAATTTAGTTTTGTGGCTGAAATACTCATATTTTCACTGGCATGTCAATTTTCAGTCTTCCAAATAATTGTCCAGCACCATTAAATGACATGCAAAAATAGCATGTCCATATATTGATGAAAAACTTAAGATGAATTAGAAGTATTGACTCAGGATCTGGCAACCCTTGCTAAATGACTTCCTCAGTCTAGACTGGTTCTTCCCTTAACTCCCTGACCTCTTTTGGATCCTGTAGCTGTTGGGTGGTTGGGGTAGGAAAGAAATTGGGAAGAAAGACTCCATTCAGCGTGACACAAAGTGGGAGATGGCCCCCATAAAGACCGTCGGAATGAAACAGAGAAGGCGAGGTCCATTCAGGGGCCGGAACAAAGGCAACGCTTTGTTCATCCAAAGCTCTTTGTAATCATTTCTTCCTTTTTTTTTTTGCTAACTCCACAGGGAGACTCCGGCGGGCCCCTCATCTGCAACGGCAGGTTCGAGGGCATCGTCTCCTGGGGAATCAGCTGTGCCAATCCCTACTACCCCGGCGTGTACACCAAAGTGCGGAACTACTCGCGCTGGATCGAGTGGATCATTAACAACGACAGCGGGAACTGAGCCCCAGAAACCCCGCTGAGCTGGCTGACAACGGCTCAGGCCGGCTCGGAGATGGGCGCGAACGATGAAGACCCACCTCGCAAGTTCTGCTGCATTACAGATACTATGAAATCAAGAGTGTATACTGACCACATCATAGCTTGGACTTTAGCCCTGTAGGGGTAAATATACCAGAGGCAGCATGGGCTGAGATCCACATACAGAACTTTGAATGCTTTTAAAGGGGTGGGTTTTTTTTTTTTGGTGTAAACAAATCCTATTAAAGGGTTGGGTTTTTTTGAAGGGGAGGGGGGGGGGGCGCACCAGCAATTTGAAGTAGTAAACATATTGTGTTAATAAACTTATAGCACTTGTCATTTTATATGATTGAATCAACTCAGCAACTGAAATAATGGACACAAGAATACCATCAATTTCCGACAGTTTGTAATTAATCTTTTTTAAAAATGACAAAATACTGGTGGATGAGATAAGGGGAGAATAAAAAAAAATAATTTTATAATATATGAGGATATAAGGAATCTGAGTCATTTGGTTTTATTTTCCACCGTAGCTGGCTGACAAAGAGGAACCTCTTCAGCCAAAGGAACATTATACTGTGTGTGTCAGATGAATGGTACCTGAGAACAAGGCCGGCGGCCATTTTGAAGCCACAGATGTCAGCATCTAGTCTTTGGAAGGGCTCGATGCCTGATGGTTTTCAGTGTGTTGCAGCACCGGGGTGGTTAAACACAGTCAATGATGTGATCTTCGCAGTCACCGCACAGAATGTACGATCTAAAGATTTGTGAGTCTGCGAAATGTCACTGCTCGGGTTTGATCCATGTGAGCGTGATTGTGAAGGTGTCGTGCCAACCTGCGGTACCGGCTGCGCCTTTGCTTTAAATCCGGCCCTGCTGGTTCCCAGCACTGCGAAAACTTGTTTCTAACACAGGGCATGTTTGATCAAAGAGAACCACAAAAACGTACAAACACTTCAGCCTTCTATCAGGAAGCTGGCTTGAATATAGTAGAATGCCTTTATTGTCATTGTACATACAATATACAATGAATGTACTCCTGATCACTGCAAAAACAAGTTTAAAAAACACATTCAATGCATGGTTAAATACCTATTCAATACAAAATCTACCCATTCAATATAAAAAGATGGCAGGAGGTTGAATAGGTGCTGTCCAGGATGGGAGGGGTCTTTAATCATGTTTCTGGCTCTGCAGAGGTACTGAGAGCTAGAGATGTCTTCCAGGGAAAGTAGAGGGCAGCCAATGATTTTCTGAGCTGTTCTGATGACCCTCTGCAGAGCTCTTCTGTTTAGCTAGCTAATTTTGTTAATTTGCTTTAGTAATATTTTCTCATTGGCTTGTTTTTGCTAATCTTCAGATAGTCATTAGCTGTTGAGTATTTGAATATATTGAGTGGGCTTAGAGCTAGCTGAATAGCATCATTTCATTTCATCACAGCTGGATAAGTTAGCTGGATAACCAGCTGACCTTGTGGAAAGCACCTTCAACTGGAGCTGCATACTTTACATAGGAAGGAACGCAATGCAACATTTTAATATAAGAAAATAAATGGGACAGTGTGGTGTAGCCGTGAGTCATCTGACTTGTGCTCATTCAGCCCCTCCTATTTTTCAGAATCGCTTGCCACACGCAGTCCGTCTACTTCACTGAGAGAGTCTGCAGATGGGCACAAACCAGTCTCAATTCTACGCTTAATCACATTGGCCTGGCCTATTGCAGTGTTGGGATATTCGCTGCTCATGCAGCAGTAAGCCTGCTTGAGCTGCCGTGTGAAATATCTGAAAAATAATGCTTGTGGCTACAGCAGACTTCAAGAGTGCTGATCCAGGACATCACAGAGTGTGACATCATCCTCGGCAGTTTCTCAGTTGAGAAATAATGTTATTGTTGAAATACACCACACCCACTGCTGATATTTGTATTAAAACTAGTGTTTTTTTTAAACAAACAGCAATATAAACCAAGTTAATTTCATAAACAATATTAAGTCTGATGCATCACATGAATATCAATGGATTACATTATGATGTCTCTAATTAGTTTCACTTTACTGGAAGTGCTTGGGCTGTACCATTTCATTTTCTTCCTCTTAAAAAAAAAAAAAAAACATCAAGCAACTTTGGCCATTCCAAAAGTGTCACCCCCCTCCTAGTCTAAATAGCACTCATGTGAAGCAGACAGTCAGGTAGAACGAAGCTGTGCACCAGTACATCACAAACGCTCTCTAGTGCCTGCCTGTTGTGCGCCTCCATCCACTCACCTCCTGGAGAGAAACGCAGAGTGCTGTCATCATGGAAAACCCCAAAAGGTCCAGTTCGACACCAAAAACCTGATCCAGAGGTCTTTTGAGGCTCGGGAGTTTGCGTACTGTCCCTACAGCAAGTTTCGCGTGGGGGCCGCAGTTTTGACCGATG
>CM040747.1:4830687-4918187 GCA_022829145.1 Albula goreensis
TTCAGGATTTGGGATATAATTCTCATTGTATAATTCCCAATTCCCATGCATGTTGTTCCAACCCCAGAGAGGCAGCCGAAGCACCTGGCAGCAGGTTAAAGTAAAACATAAAAACATGGTGCAGGCTGGTGAGTACACTGTTTATGGTGCGGACAGAGCAGGGAGTAGAGTCACCGAGGGGCAACCTGTGGCTCCTGGCCTGAGTCCTGCAGAGAAGGTGGGGCTCCAGCAGGCCGAGAACAGGCCGGTGATGGAGGGCATAGCTGGGGGCGCTGCCTCTGAACCAGGTCCCTGCTGAGATCGGACCTCCTCATTTATCTGGGCTTGCTCACAGCCCGTAATTGAGTTGACCACGGTCGGGTTCTGCAGTGACCGGGTGTTCAGTCACACTGTTGCATCTGCCCTCTGTGATCCTGCCACAGAAGGAAGAGGAGCAAGCTGATGCAAGCGGATACAATGTAAGGATGCTCCCAGTATGTGTGTGAGTGTGTGTGTGTGCGTGTGTGTGCGTGTGTGTGTGTGTGTGTGTGTGTGTGCGTGTGTGTGAGTGTGTGTGCATGTGTGTGTGAGTGTGTGTGCATGTGTGTGTGAGTGTGTGTGTGAATGTGTGTGTGCGTGTGTGTGCGTGTGTGTGTGAGTGTGTGCGCGCACGCATGTGTGTGTGTGTGTGTGTGCGTGTGTGTGTGTGAGTGTGTGTGTGTGTGTGTGTGTGTGTGTGTGTGTGTGTGTGTGTGTGTGTGTGTGTGTGTGTGTGAGTGTGTGTGTGTGTGAGTGTGTGTGTTATCGGAAACTAAAGGAACTGTTCCCAATATTCTTCAACAGATTAAAACTGATTATAAGGACCAAGAGGAGAACTCCTGGTCTACATTGCTAACATAAACTAATGACCATCAGCTAAGATTGTTGGTTTTCAAGCGAGAGCAGACTTTGGGAGTCGTCACTAAATCAGTATGCAATGGCATTGCAACAGTCTGCTTTCAGTTCCTGACATTTACGTTTAGTTACCACCCCAAAAATGTGCAAAGCATGATGCAGCTGTTATATTTTTTTTCAGAATAGGTCTTCCCTGTTTTTGAAAAATAAAAATCATAATTGAAAGCTCTGTATCAGTAAACTGGAGGAAGACACAGCATCAAACACGTAGAATCTGTCTATTCTTTCATCAGAACATCCAGTGTAAATGGCCGACTGAATGTAAGAAAAATGACTGCTGTGTTTTACACAGTATGAATATGTGCATGGTCATAAAATAATACATATTAAAAAATAAAGAATATAACTTTTGATATGAAATGCTTCCAGCCCTCAGTTCCAGGATGCTCTGTAGAGGGATTTGGGTCGCTGGCTGGTTGTGACGCCTTTCCGTCCCAGGCGTATAAATAACAAAGAGCAGCTCGAGCATCCTGATTCCATCTGAAATTAATGTATGGGCAAATAATCAGAATAAATACCAACACATTTAAATATTTTCTCCCTCTGCGGCTAATTAAAACCATTCTTTTTGATCGCTTAATAAAATTTGTGCAGCGAACAGTGACAATGCTGAAAGTTTGCACTTCAAACAGAAGTAATGGTTTTGGCGATCTGTCTCTAACTTCTCGCTCTCCCCAGAGTTTGTGTACTGATATGCGGTGTCTTCATTCTTCTATTTCTGAATCTCATTCCTCCCTTCTCTCACTGCATTTAGATGGCTGCCCTTACTGCTAACACCCAATTTGTTTTTAAAACCCGCTCTTTTTAGGAGGCTGCTCACACAACGGCCTAAAAGTGACCTGCGTGGACACACGTGTTCAGACATGCTGCTGGCTTGTGATCATTCTCTGAAATATTCTGTTCTGGGTTTTCCTTTTAGCGCTGAGTGATGACATAGGATAACAGGGCATCGTGTGGAGAATGATGAAACAAAAAAAGTCCCTTTCATCAGTCAGAAAGGAGTGGCATAGGCAGGATTGGAGATTTGACCCACATTTCAATGTGGTTCATATCAGAAATGTGACTTTTTACTGTTTATACCTCAAGGAAATGATCAGACATGAATCATATATTGTGAGGAGAAAAAAGGGCAGATTTTAATCACTTCAAGCTGGCTGTCAAAACACGGAGTCTAATTAATGCTACATGCACCGCTTCCTACAATGTTTGTCTGTGGGCCTCAAGTACAGTCTTCAGTCTTGGGGGCCCGCTGTGTAATGCGGTTGATTTATTTATAGGTAATCTCTTCATCATGGTTGTTGAAAACACCTGCTTAAGTTCAACAAGCTTATTTCTAACTGTGCAGGTTTGGCGTCCTGCCATTTGCTGTGAACACTTGGACACATTTTACACAAATGGTTTTGTTTCAGTGACCAGGGGCTTGTTCAGGGCTCTCAAGATGGTGGAACACAGGTTCTAAAACAAGGATGAAACATGACTGGAGCTTAAATACGTCGCACTGCTTCTAGTTACGCCCCTGGCAAGTTCACGACATGAGAGAAAACGTTCCCTGAGCGCTATTGCAGAACACTGTTACAGGTCCAGAGCTCTCGTCATGGCTACACTAGCTATCGATACCCATGTTTTTGACTCTCATTTTACCCATCTTTAAACTTAGATATTCTGCCCCAGGAGTGATTGCTAAATCTTATTAGGTCAATAAATTCAAAGGCGACAAGGCGCTTAGCTGCAAGGCTAGTCTACTGCAATAGCTAATGTCAGTTTTCATTGAAGAGTCCTGTAGAGGATCACTAACAAGATCTGAGTTTCTTGTTTTATCATCTCCCAAAATAACTTTTCAAAGTAAATATTTCACACGCAGAGAACAGCAAGAGAATGAAATGAACAGTCTCACAGTAGCTCAGAGTCACAGGAAGACTGGGGAGATCAACAGATGCTTTCCTCAGCCTGAAAAACAATGAGGAAAGCACCCGGCTCAATGCCATTAACTTCCTGTCTGAAGGAAATCAGAGTCTTTGTAGCCGCACAGGCCTTGGGGGGGAAAGTAGATGTTGTGATTTTGCATGGTATTTTCTCATGCTTCCCCTGCTGTTTCTCAGAGGGTGTCGGGAGCCCCACACAACGATATCACTCCGCATTAAGTGAACGGCATGCTGATTTAAGGCAGGCCTGCCTCAGTAATCAAAATGAAATCCATCTTCACCCGGGAGACGTTTGCCAAATGTACCTGTCATACTTGGTATTCCTGCAAAGTGCAGTTTTTCCATTAGGAGTGTGTTTTAGCTGATACTGATGGCTGTCCCTAAGGAGATAAAGGTAAAGCAAACAGTAAGGGGCCTCATCACTCATGTAGAGTCACGGGTTCCTCCTTTTACTTTCTGTTTTATGTTTCCTTTGATGCTTTTTATTTATTTTTTATTTGGCATATACTCATATAAAGAGCAACTTATAATGGCTATAGATCTTAACAAGAAATACGTCTGAAAGTTCGCCCTTCGGATGAATGTTTAATTTGCGCAAAGCAAAAGGCTGAGGGATGGCCAACCAGGGGGAATTAAAAACTGTTTTAATTTGTTCTTTGCGGCTGCATTAAAACTAAAGACATTTCACACCATGTTCATTTGAAATGATTCACATCCCAGTGCACTTTAAAACGTTCAGATGTAGAAAATTAATTTTCAGGCCAGTATCCTCGCCTGCCACCCGTGGGTGAATTTCTAGGTGTGCAAACATCTTTCTTTAAACTTTAAACCCAGGGAAATTCAATAGAACTTGAATTTGGCAAGTTGACTGAGTGCTACGTGCAGAGCAGCAAGGATTTCACACATTAAAAGTTTAATGGGGCTCACTTTGCCTGCTGCTCAAGGGTAAGGAAAGTTGAAGTTGAGATATTTCAATTACAGGGAAATATTTATTCCCATTTAGAATGGATTATTTACAAATACACGGTATTTATAAAAGTAATTAATTGCATTTGTAGTTTCGCACATTTATAAATGCTCAGGGTTCTTCAGAAAGTGATCTTGAGGTTAGGCTCATCAATGATGGATGCACAGGGTTTTTTAGCTGCGACCAACAGCTCTCTCGCTCACTCTGTTGGTTGGTTGATTGGTTGGTCTGTCGGTTGGTCCACAAAAATTTCCCTACCCTTTGGCGGACACAGTTTGGCATGGAGATCAAGCGTGTGTGTGTGTATGTGTGTGAAGGGGTGTTTCTGTTCATACCAATTGGCTAAAAGGGGGTGTGGCAGTGGTAGTGGCCTGGTCGCAGCTATTGTGAATTCACACTTGTTTTTAAAATGGATCCTGGTGTAGAGTCATTTTTATGCAATTTTATGCATGGTGTTACATTGCAGTTTTCTGGCAAACTTTTCTATCATTGACACTTCGGAGTCAAACTCATTCGCACACCCAGTGCATTCTGCTGTTCTGCCAATGTCTACAACAGTCCTCAAACAAGACTGTAAACAAACACAGGTGCGGTGGTGATAGCGTTTTGCTCTGATCCGTTAGTCAATACATGTAAAACAATTGTACACAGGTGAATTCGTTCACTGACCTTGCAGTAATCTTCCTCCTCAGCTCATGAAAACAGCTGGATCACCTGCTGCTACAGGATGAATGGTTACTCACGCAGACATGGGTACCTATGTGTCTACCTGCAGGCAGGAATATAAAACACATTACAGTCATTTAGCGGACACTTTTATCCAAAGCGACTTACAGTTGATTAGGTTGACCAAGGGCTAATCCCCCCTAGGAGCAGTGTGGGGTTAGGGGACTTGCTCAAGGGCCCAACAGCATTGGTGATTTTGCTGCGGTTAGACTGGGGCTTGTGCCTCCAACCTCAGGGGCCCCAGTCAGGTACCCTAGCCACTAGACTACAATTTGACAAGACGGATCAACAGAAAACCACCAGGTGAAAAATGTGATTGCATTCAATATTTACCACTGAGAGGTACAACTTTTTTTGTGCGGCCGTTTTGTATTCCTTTATGCAGAATCATTTCTGTTTATGAAAGTATAAATATGTTTATGAAATTTCAGTTTTAGTACTTTAGATTTCATTTTTCATTCAGATACAGTTTTATCCCCCAAAAACAGGCTGTTTTTATGGTCTGTAAATTTAGGACACTCTTCCTCATTATAGAGAAAGGAGGGCAGAAGAAACAAATAAATGGATTGTCTGCACATGTCGTTCATTGAAGTACTTATGTTTCAACCAGACCAAACACATAAAAAGGTATTGCTGGTTTCATGGCCTTGTACATTATGTAGCAGTAACTGTGCTATTGTTGGGCTTGGCCATACAAGCGTGTTTATAATACACAGAAGCTGGGAGAAAAGCCAACCCCATGAGCCACTAAGGCTTGGCTTCCACTCCACTGCAAACAAATAGCTTGCATCCAACTGGTATCAACTCTGGGAAAGGGCAGAACTGAGCCAAAATGGCTGCTGGAAGAAGTGCTATGAGAGCTTAAACAATCAATTTTCTTTACCTGCAGGGAAACTACAAATGTAGTCCCACCCCAAATATATATGCACCTTTGACTCAACTGCACCAGCTAAACCTCCTGTTGCCATTGGCAACTCTGTAAATGCTGTGCAAACATTTTTAAAGCAATGCTTGTACACACACAAACCTTTGCAATAATATGCTCCATTACAGAAAACTATTAGTATGCAAACTATGAAAAAAAAAAACTCCATAATTTGAAAGGAGAGTCGATATTTGATATCCTCGGGGAACAGACTAAATGTTAACATTTCATGACAAGCACAAACAATCCAGTATGGTGCCTGTCTATCAAATCCATCTAGTGTGTGTGTGTGTGTGTGTGTGTGTGTGTGTGTGTATATGCATGCGTGTATAATATAACATTGAAGCACACAATGGAAAATTAAAGAAAGTTATGATATATAACTATATGGCCTCTTAGGTAGACACTAATTTATAAAAAAATATACAGCCATTCTAGAATCTGCACCTTTTATTAATTTGAACTGCTGATTAAATTATTATATCATTTTAATAAAAAGACAGCTGGTGAGATGGTGAGTTTTAAGCCAAAACAGGCAGTTGATATCGAGTACAAAATATTATCAGAATTAGATGAAGGGACATGAACATGTTTTCGCGGAAAAAGCAATGAGCTGGTCTCAGATGAATTATTTTTGTTTTACATTTGAAATCTTTGGGGAAAAGAATAAATGTCCACTGTTACAACTGAATCCAACTGTACAGACCGTTTCGCAAGCGCACACAATTTATGTTGCAAAACATTTTCACTACTTCCAAACTGCTTCCCCATGGGAATGAATAAACAAGACCAAATGCCAAAGCAAACCTGGAAACATTTCGAGCGATGTGAGGTCAGTCAACAAGCGGAAACGCGGAACGTTTTCCAGGAATGTAAATTAAGCACAGAGGGAATTCAGTGGCATCAGCCCATAGAAGAGCATTACTGAAAAAAATGGATATAACAGAATTATATGAATAAATCACATATTACGCTCCGATCATCACATATCAACAGTCATTCCTCTACCCATAATCCCGTTCTTTCATTACTCCTTCGATGTGCATGAGCGTGGATCAGGGGTTACGTATGGCAGCTGTGTGACCCGAATGCTAACTCAACGCCCTCGATTACACTGATTACACAAACGAGGTTTTGCTGTTTTTCAATACATCCGTATAAATGTGTGTTTCTCACGCAAAAGATCACCGGCTCAATATATTTACATTTTTAAGCATTTAACGAACACTCGTCCAGTTTCGCATTACTCATCTACATTTATTCATTTATACAGCTGGCTGTTTACTGAAGGAATTAGGTTTGAGTATTTGCCCATTTTGCATATAGCTGTCAATTACCATATTTTGTGTAACTCTAAATACCATGACAGGATAATTGCTACACTGCAGACATCTTAGTTACGCCTTAGTTACCCAAGTTACACCTTCCACCTCCATGCAGAGACCATGCAGATATGGTTAACTGCATGAAAAAAAAAATTGTTTTGAAATCATTCCATCAACAACATTCTACCCCTTGTTTCACTGGCCTCCATTCATGCCAGAGGCCCATTCATGCAACTGCAACCCAACAGCCTGGTTTACCTCAGATGTAAGTCAATACGGCTGGTGTAACATAGCGTAGCATATCATTGTTAGCCAAGCAAGCTAACATTGTGGTGAGCATAGAGAAGCTCGGGGCTGTTAATGCTTTGTATCATCCAGGGACACTGAGTATACCATGTGAGGCTAAACCCCAAAAGGCTCAACTGCTACCAGTGGCATTACCTGTAGGGCCAGTATGGAGGAGGTATTTCTACGGTTTTCTGTCTGTCATATCGTGATAAACAGTCAGCGTTTGCAGCGGGAAATAATGAATGTTGCCTCAGACTCTGCCTGTTACCTAAAATAAAACGGCACAGTCACCGAAGGCTTCGTTATATTTAGGCAGTGAATGGATTTACTGTCAAATGCTTCATGAATGCTACATTAACTAATCAGTGGTTGTCAGGGAGAGGCTGAGTGACTGGACCACAGTTTCGCACGGAGGCACACAGTTTAAAAGTGAATTATTGTTTTGTTGGTAATAACAAAACGCTTTTATTCCCTTCAGCTGAACTTGGACCACTATGGGTTTATATGAATGGGGTTACGGACTGGATATGTATTTGCGTATGGGCAACTGAAATACTTTGCACAGCACGTGAGATGGCAGCGTGGTTCGGGCCCCTATTCTATAAGGATTTGGCTCCATCATTTCCTCTCCTGCACTGAAAGGGCCCCCAAAACCCAACATGAATCAGTGGTCCCTAACTAACATTATGTGACGTGTTCCAGGCAGGCACTGGTGGGGAGACGGATTGCTGTGTTTCACAGTCTTTGCTTGGAGGTAGATCTGTGACAGACTCACTTACAAAGAAAAACGAAACCAGTTTTAAAATGTTAATGGGAAACATTTTAAGTGAACTGTGTAATAATTCATAGTCATGATTGGATAGATCCAATCACCTCAACCTTTGTTTTTTTTTTTTTTTTTTTTTACTCCAGCTCTCTCCCGCAAAGTGGACCCCTATCAGTTAATGGAAGAAGAATGTTCCTATTTTTTTTGTAATTCAAATGAAAAGGCATTCAGAGGTTACAGTGTGATGATACGAATAATTTCAAGGTTTCCACTTAAACATACCACAACAGTGTAAGGTTGGCAACCCTGCTCCTAGAAACCCACAGGGTGTACAGGTATATTTCTCAAATAATGTACCGGGGAGCTGTTTATTAAGTGAAACAGGGGCCAGGTTTGAACAAAGCCTGCATGCATTATAGCTCCCTAGGAGCAGAGCACCCAAGCCCTGCAAATACATGGGCAAATATCTGTTTATTCTGGTAAAAATTGGAGGCTTATGTACGCTAGTCACCACAGATTGCAGCAAACATGAAAATATCCCTATATCCCCAAGCCATGTAGGGCAATCCTAGCGTCAGTCTGGTTGCCATGCCGACGGGCTCGCCCCAGGACTGCTGAGGAGCACTCGGGGGCCATGCTGACACCGTTTGCTAGCGTCAACGTTCTTCTGCCGCGGTCTTTCTCTGGCGGATCCGGACCGAATCTGACAGGTTTCCCGACCGATACCCCTTTGCCCGCTCTTTAGAAACCAAACAGGGCATGTCATAACTGGAGCACACAGCCATGATAAAACGCTGTCTGCCCAACGTTTCCACTGACCTCCTCTCGACCGTTTAGCGTAAATCAGAAATACATTCAAACAGGCAGCATTTCACCCCCACTTCCCCCTTTCCCCAGTGGAAAATGAACATCAGTTCATATCGCTTGTCTATCTGTTGATTGTCTACTAGCCACTTCCTTTTCATCAAGAGCTCACAGAAAACACTGTAAGCACAGCACAAGCAATATTTTATTCAGGAAATGAAACTAGCTTGTTTGCTTCTTTAGCCTCGATTAAGATGCTATCATTCTGCTGCAGAGCTTGTAACGCTACATTTAGTGACCAGTTCACTCACACGACAAATCCTGATGTAAGAAATTCAACAACTCAATTGACTACACAATTATTACACTGTGGTAATTAAGACATTAAAACCCCACAAGTTAGAATGCAATAAGGATTTAAATTGACAGTTAACTTTAGGTTTTCATTTATCTTCAAAGTAAAGGAATTGTGTGAAAGCATCGTTAAGTCAAAGTTAATTATAAAGACATTTTGTGTAAAAGTTAATTTCACTAAGCTTGATAAAATTGACAGGGAACTGTTTTAAGACACCTCTGACCTGGAAGAATGAGTAATTGGAACCTGAACCCAACTGGTAATGAACACATAAACACACACACACACACACACACACACACACATACACACGCACACACACACACACACGCCTGTGCATGTCTGGATGGTTGCCTTGTTCTAAGAGGTAACTATTAAGTTGCCAAAAGCAGCGCAATGCACCATTATGCAGAATATTTAGTAAAGACTGTTGAAAGGGACCAAAATATGTGGATGGCAAAAGGAATATGTTGAAGGCAAACTGGATGACTAATAATCAGGATATTTGTCCCTCTCATTCGATATATTCCAAAAAACATTAGTTATGTGACATCGCCATAGCAACTTGCAAACACCCTCAGGTTCTATAAATATCATTTATTATTATTATGAAGCTGCTTTTATTATTGGTGTATGCTGAAGGTCTGCGTGATTATGGGGGAAATTGGGTTTGTCAGTGTGATCAGCAAAGTGATTCAGTGAAATAATGTCCTGAATCATTGGCAAAAGGTGCACATGGTTTATATAGAACATTTGAGTGTTATATTTGACAGGTTTATTAATAAGCAATAGCTTTGGATACCGTTGGGACATTGTGTGATATTTCTTGCAGATTCATCACTCTTTTCAAAAAGACCTGATATGCAGAACCCTTAAAGGTGGCTGAGCAGAATCTATGACATCGCCTCCTCTACCTTCCACTGTTTCTCCAAACTCTAACGCTTCTGTTGCCTTGCCTTACCGTTGAATCATTCCTCACATACTGTAGCATCTGTTATTGCTCCCTGCTGCGAGTCCTACACAGAAACAGACTGTTTTAAAATCATTGGCATCTAAATTCGGCTGGCCCACCTCCGGAATCTTGGGGATCACTGGCTTTGCCATCACCCGCAAAGCACGGATCAATGGCACCGATCCGCTGTGCGTGTTTCACCAAACTCCTGCCCGGTAACAGATACTGATGTCTCAGTAGGTAGACTAGCTTGGCCAAGACTGCATCCTATTCCCCTCCCCCTCCTCCACATCCTTCTGCTGTTCTTACACTTGACTTGCGCTTGTGGATTGGCTTTCATCTCTACATTCATATCGTTGTTTGAAAACCGTATCTGACCCCAAGTATTGTCTATGTGACAAAACGCATATCCTTCCTGAAGGCCCAAATAAACTGTATTTGAACCGGAAAAAGCCCCATGGAGGTAAATATTCCAGATCG
Source organism: Albula goreensis (assembly GCA_022829145.1). Taxonomy (NCBI): domain Eukaryota; kingdom Metazoa; phylum Chordata; class Actinopteri; order Albuliformes; family Albulidae; genus Albula; species Albula goreensis. The sequence continues at coordinate 4,841,131 of CM040747.1, forward strand.
TCAGTTTTAAGATTCTCTCACAGAACAGTGGAAGCGGCGGTAGTCTGCCGAAAAACAGCCAGCAGTGTCTCGGAGACCAGGCTCAGCGTTCATCTACCAGAGCGATCCTCCCAGGTAATGTAAGCCTAATGCACACTCAGACGCGCACCCGACCAAAGCGGTCCCAGCCCGAGAGCGCAGCGCAGATTTCCCTCTTTGACAATTAGCATTTAAATACAGCAGATCTGCTTTTGCTACAGCCATAGCAGCAGTGCTCAAAAACTTCACGACAGATGATTTCTGTCAAGATTCAAAAAAACTTTGCACTCTGCAGAACTTTCATTTCAAATAAAACAACCGATGCGCTCCAAATGACATAAGGGACACATTTTTTTTTTTTTTTTTTAAATTTGAAATGATAAAGCAAATTTGCAGTTTAAAGGGTGGATTCACTAAAACAAGGTTTCATACATGGGGGTTCCGGGCTGAATTCTGCCTCTTCTTTTACTCCTCTGATCCACCCAGGTGTGTTAATTAAAACGCCAGTTTTTTTTTTTTTCCCACCCAGCTACACACAGCAAGACAATCTAACAGGTTGGAATTTTACGTGCGTGCAACAAACGTCTGACACAAGGTTTTTTTCGGCCTGGACAAGTGGGGTGAAGTAAGGATGGGGCTCAGAGGCATGAAAAGTAAAATCAGAAATTCGTAGTGCTCCGCTCAGCAGAAAGCCAGGCCGTCTGAGGAAAGGAAAGGAGATGAGGTGTGATATCGGTTAGTATTCACGAGGGCATAAGTGACACTCTGACAGTGTGGCAGGCATTAATATCCTCGTATTTCACCTGGCAGCACAAGGTTGACTTCACATTACATTGGTATCACTTACAGCCCAAAACACACTGACATTGTTGCAAATCTAGCACAGGCAAAATGATCCTTATTATATTTCTTTGGAGATGTGTTTAGAAATATGTTTCTTTTGTTCCTTTCACATTTTTCCTCCTGATCAGTCCAACGCTGTCTGGTATATCTCCACACCCCACTAGCCCTCAAAAAAAAGTACTCACAAAATCTTCATTGCATACCTGCCGGATTTACAGTGGACAAAGGAAAGTCCAGTCTTTACAGATTTGTGATTTGTGTTTTGATTGGATGTTGGGGGAGGGAGGGGGTAGTTGGGGGTGGGGGGATGGGGGAGTTATGAAAAGTGACAGACTGCAACAAAGAGAGCCGGAGCGGATGACAGCGGCTACCCTTAGCAGAAATCATTTCTAATTTACTTTAGTGGAGATCTCGATGAGCAGGACCCCCCAAGGAAAGGGAACTTTAATTTGATTCCAGAAGAATCCCCAGGCTGAATGGGTGTGTGTGGGGGTGTGGGGGTGGGGAGGCGGGTGACATCTTCGTTCTTTTCCCAGGGTCCCTTTCTTTTCTTTTTGTTGTTGTTGTTGTTGTTGTTGTTGTGAGGGTCACTTTGTGAACTTTGTGGGGAGGCACTGTGTGTCCTGTGCTGTGTCCGGTGGGGACTGCAGCGCTGTAGCGCTCACAGTCCGCGAGTTACACATCATAATAAGGGAAGAGAAGTACTTGGGTTTTTAATTTCTGCAGGGAATGCTGTGCGCGTGTCGTGTTTTCAACACAAGGACACGTTTTAAATATCATTACAATGGTCTCTGTAGTGCAGAGGACTGCAGTGCAGCTTGGGAAACTCAGGGTAGGGATCTTGGGAAAAGTGCTTTTATGAGCAGCCGATTGAATTGCAGTAAGAATAATAATCAAAGACTACAAACATCTCCTCAATGCCTCCTTTCTCATATGGTTAATTTGTAAGCGGAATATTGAAACCCAATTTCGCTTTGAGAAGGAAAGAGTTCATTCAAGGTGCTGCTTCTCCATGCACTCTTATGTTCTTCGGGTAGACCCAGTAGGTGCATTTGACAGGAGTGTGCCACTAAATAAGGGTTAGATTTATAATGTAATTTGCAGATGGGTAGACCTTTGCAAAGTATGTTTTGAAATCTTTTCAAAGTCAGAAGTTAAACTAATAGTATGTCACTGGTAACATACTACTGGATAAGTGAATATTAATGCTCTTTCATGTGTCAGCATAGTGTCGGGACAAATAATTGGCCACATAGCTGTGCACAAGTTGTATAATTATTGGTTAAGAATACATCAAACTGCAGGCACATTCATATTCGGTCTTTCGTAGACAGCTTTTAGGACAAATTGATTCATTTTTGGCCTCTGAAATTATAGAGACTGTTTGATACTTATTTAAGAGACACTTAACTACTTATTGAAAAATCACTTTCAATTGAGGAGTTTAATATTTGGAACAACAGGTCTGGCCTGGGTTTTAGGCGATGTGACATTCACTCAGATGTCTTGTAAAATGCAGGATAAAGTTTATGTTACGCTGCGCATTGCGCTGCTCAAGAAACTTTTTTGTGGGGCTTTATGTATGGTACTTATCCAAACGTCAGCTCAATCTGAAAAATTAGGATATGTATGTGTCTGAAAGGATCATTACCAAGAGTGTTTCACAAAGGACTAACCCAAAAAAGAACACTTCTAGAGCACTCGTTATGGATAGGAAGTACTGACATTTTGACGTACATCTCTTCTTTTTCTTTCGACTCTGAGGAAGGATAATTATATTTGCATGAGATACTGTAGAAGTGACTTGATGACTCAAACTCGAGTCTATAACATGAAATCCCATAACATTTGTGTCTAGGATTAACCTCAATATGGCTTCTCTTCACTCTAATGTGAAGCATCAGACACCCCAGGCAGAATCAATCTCTCCATATTAAATGGTATCAGACTTTTTATATTCTGTTACTCAGAAACACTCGTGAAACAAATTGCTCGTCGAAGGCTTATGCTCTGCCATGCAGGTAAATGAACAGCCCTTGTACAAAACAGCTGTGTCGCCCATTATTTAAGAGAAACCAGTAAAGGTTCTACAATGGTCATACTTGAAATCATTTTCCTTTTATTTCCATCCAGTCTCACCCATATACATCTCAAACAATTTTTCTGCTTAGTCTCTGAATCAGAAATATATGATCATTAAGGCTAACCTGTGAAAAGATAGTATCCCCTGTGTTCATCACGTTCCATTTGTTAAACACAGGTACACCTGTTTCGTAAACCTGAACCACAAATATATTTCATACTGTCACAGTTTTTTTTCCTGCTGTATAGTCTTGGCGAATCTGGAATTTTAATATACAACACCCCACGGATGATACAAATGGTGAATGTGCTATTTCCTTTCATTATGGCTCCTCACACCTGCTTTGTGATGTGTATACCAGGATCCTGTCCCCACCAGGCCCCTAAATTTGATAGAGAGGGGTGATGAAGAACACTTTAGCATAAATTTGGGATATTGGTCCCCGGAGACAGAGGGAGAGATTTGATGTGGCAAGTACCTCCATGTAAATGAGTTAGGTGGTGTAAGAAACAGGGGAATCATATTATCCGCAGTGTCTTACTGCCTCAGGAAAAATGATTGTTTGATTGAATGATTGGTGTCTGAATGTAACCGGAACGAAGGAAATGTAATATCCAAAATATAAGATCAGAAATATTCCCGTCGAGATACCAAACAAATCTCCACCTTGCAGAATGCATAACAGAAAGTAGGAAATGAAAAATACTAGTGAAGCCACGATTCTACACAAATTGGATCAAGAATGAATGAATTTCGGATGTTCGATGTACTGGGAAATGTGTGAATTAATTGGGAAGGACAGAAGGGGAAACAGCAAAGGAGCGCATGGAAATGACAATGCTCAAAATCATGTTTAGCATGGGTCAGGAAATAGACACAATGTCATCTTCAGCTGAGATTTTTTTTTATATAAAAAAGATGTAATGCTGAGTGTCCCCAAAATAAGTCAACTAATTCCTTACACACACACACACACACACACACACACACACACACACACACACACACACACACACACACACACACACACACGCACAATTATTAAAAGGTTGATGAAGTTCACTTTTATGAAAATGAAAGTTGTAGCCTGAAGCTGGCCCAGATTTCCCGATGGTAAACAGACATGGGGCATGGGGATTCAGCTTTGTAAGAGATGTGAAGGAGCAGGCTGTCAGCGTGAAACAAAACCCTGCCCATGCCCCTCTGTCTGGCACACTGCGGAGGCAGAAAGTACCGTCATTAAGTATTTATTTCAGTTTTACTTCTTTAATCTGATTCAAGCCATACATTTCTCAAAAAGTCCAGACTTTTGTTGCATGAGAACCACATTATATAGAGAAGGACACAATGAGACCATACACCATACAAAGATGCAAAGATGCTAAAACAGAGTGATGAGGCCCCTCTTCTTAGTACCAGTAATTAGTCAAGCAGCTGAACGTACTGGCTGTAAGCTAGGCAAAGATGACTGACTGATGCTAGTATAGAGAGAAGTTACAATAGTGTAGACAGGATGAGATGAAAGCATGGAGGATCTTCTTAAGGTCATGCAAGGAGAGAGTGACCTTATTTTGGAGATTATTCTGAGCTGGTAGGAACTACCGTTGACAACAGAGTTTATCTGCTTATCAAATCTAAAGTCAGAGGCCAAAATAACACTCAGATTTCTGGTATGTGAAAAAAGTTGACCTAAATTTTCGCAGACACTCGTCCTGGATTGAGAAGGGCAAAATAAGATTTCAGATTTGGAGTCTCAAAATGAAAGGGTACTGATAGCCATCCAGCTCTGAATCTCCATAAGACAGACCCTGTCTATGTGGGGGTCTGTCTTATACAGCCATTGGGTTTCAATGGGAGGCAGAGTTGTTCACCGAAAAGTTTCTATGCCTAAGCTAAGTAGTAAACCAGTTTAATTCTGTACCCTGAAAGCCGATCCTGTATTTAAGACGTTCAACGAGTATACTGTGGTCAACGGTGTCAAAGGCTGCTCTAAGATCCAATGGGAGTAAAATGGCACAATCACCAGCATCTACAGCAAGTAGCAGGTCAGTAGTCACCCTCAGGTGGGCAGACTCAGTGTAATGGAGAGCTGTGAAGCCCAGTTGCAATGTTCTGAAGTTGTTATTGTCTCAGGATGGACACCTCATGAGGGAGGGCTAATTTTTCCAGGGTTATGGAGTGGAAGGACAATTAGGATATAGGACAGAAATGTTGCTCAAGTGCTCAAATGTAAACCGCTGCGTGTTTGAAACACAGGCAGGAAATGCAACAGTGGCTAAAGGAGCATTAATGTGATAACACTGGTACCAACCAAATCATGATGACTCTAAAGAGCCATGGAGGAATAGGAGCCTGGAAAGACAGGCCATGGGCTTACAGAGGAGGGAAACTGGTTCAAACTTAGAGACAGCAGTGCACACCAGACAGGGAGAGGATGCCTGAGCACAGGGAGTGATGTGGGATTGAATATTCTCAGTTTTGCTTAAAGAATTTGAAAACAAATCCTCACAGGTTGTAGAGGAGACATCAACACCATGGCGGTCAAAGAGGGGGTCTATGGAACTGATGCTACTAAAAATAACTTTAGGCCTGTGACAGTTTTTGGAAATACATTTTGCTCATGCTTTTGTAAAGGCTTTCTGGAAACTGGCCAAAGTTTTGAAATGTCAGAACTTTCAGTTTGCCTTTCCCCCCCACCATTTCCACTTGGTTTTCCTGCAGGTCTGCTGAAGAACCCAGGTGGTGTCATTTAACCATGGCTGGGCTTTGGGTTTGGGTCAGTTGAATTTAATAGGAGCAACAGAAGCAAGGACGGCTGAGCTACAGTGCTGAGTTCATCTGCGCTCAGCTGAGAGCAGGGAGCTACTATCACACTACTGAGGGGACACTGAAGTAGGCATCTGAGAAACGGGTAGCAGTAAGTGAGTTTACAGACGATGAAAAAAGGGCCATTTATTTGATGAAAAAGAACTAATCAAACAGTGAGGAAGAATGAGATTCAAAGGACAAAATGTAATAAAAAAAACAGCACATGAAAAAGGTAGGTGTATTCCTTACCAGTTCAGGGCAGGAATTGTGATAAAATTACTGTTGTGTCAAAAAATGCAGGTCTCAGTTGGTTTAAGAAAAGAAAAAGAGAAACTCAATAAAAGGTTTTAAGTTCTAAAACAAAGACAAAGAATTCACAGTCTGATCTAGCCCCATTCAACTAACTAAGTTCAAACTAACTTGACAAAAACTGAACTCTAAAGACATGAAAAATGAAAAAAAGATAAAACAATCATAACAAATTAATGAAAGAGAATACCAAACCACTGCTTGTCTTTTCCTATGTTTCCCAAGGTCCACTAGAAGGGAACACAAGAAAATGTGAGAATCAGATCAAAAACAAGGAATTTAAAAGACTAGCAACTCCAGAAAACCAAAGAAACCTCAACAGACAAACATTTCTATAATTCATTTGAATGAGGGTGAATCCCTGTTTTTCATGGCCTGTGCGTAAGTCATTAATGGCAAGAGGAGGACCAGAGAGACGCTGGTTTGTAACCCTTTTGATATTAGTTTGAGTAAACTGACAACATGAAACACCTTGTCCATTGTGAATTCGATAAGAATTGTATAAACTGCAAACTTGGCAAGGTTTGAGTTTGGAGAACATGTTTGAAGTGCAGCAGTCATTAATAGCTGTTATTGGAGCTAGGGCAATCAGCTTATATTCAACTTAAATGTAACTTTTATTTGACTTGACATTCCATTATCAGGTGAATGTCTCTAATTTCACCCCTTTTATTTTATTCTGCATTCTGAAGTCAACTATGAGGAGCAATACATTAGACAACATGCTGTTTTTTGTTGGGGGGTTGGGGCATAAGCTTCTTGTGATCCAATTGGTGTCCCCAAATTTCTGGGGGTGGATCAAGTCCTGCGCCTCTGTGTTTCCTGCACAATTTTATCACTCTCGCGACATTGACTTGAGCAGGTCTGCGTTCGGCCCATAGTCACGAGCCTGACAAGTGGAGGTCAGGAACTGCTGATTGGAAAACCGTTAACCCTTGGGGTCGACCGGTCCACATAATCTAAGTGATGAGATACTGCAGTGGCCTTGGGGAAGCCATTACGCCTTTCGGTGTTTCTTTCATTACCCAGGCAGTTGCCTTTGATTTGCTTGGGAAAATGATAAAATTAAAAAAAAAAAAACAGACATAATTTAGAGATTCGTTAATGATGGCCCACTTTTGTTATTGATATTGAATAGATTAGGGACAAATAGCACAACAAATAATACATTCCATATCTCAACAGAGCAATTAAATTGTAATCTAAAAAAAAAAAAAAAACTGTATACAGATATTCATCGCTAGCCATTTTCCTTCTCTCCGAGTATTAAGATATCGGGTATTAAGAGATATTTTGTGAAAAGGATCTCAGAGTACTTTTTTATGTAACACTTCTGAAATGAAATGGGAACATTAACAAACATACTTTAATAAAGACACTTAACCCCTTAAGAGCAAAGAACACCCCACATATATGGGTAATCTGTATATAAGCACAAAAAACCATTACAAGATGGAGGGAGATGCGTCTGCATGTGAATTAGTAAACCCCAGAACACTTCGATCCATCTTTAGCTCCATCAGAGTCGGTACCTTGATTGAGACGGGCGACCCACAGGAGAGAAAACAGGAGCAAACAGCGCAGCCCTGTGCATTACTGTTCAGGGAGGACAGCTGGCGAGGCGTACTGCAAAAGGGAACGCAATTATAAGAGGATTTGTCTGCTTGTGTGGGAGTTTCAGTGTTTCAGTCTAGATTAAAATCCCATTATCTTAGCTTGTCAGGTAATTTAAATGTCTCTCTTGCTTTATATCTCAAGTACCTGAAAAAAAAAACCCCATTGATATGGTCAAGAATGAAAATAAGTAATATTATTACAGGAAAAATAATGTCTGAAGTGAAAAAGCAGGGAAACTAAAATGAGATCTGCCCGGCACCTGAACTGTCAGCACTATTAAAAAAACATCTTGAAATGCAAAAGTGTCATAATCAACTTCTGTTTTACTAAACACAAACTAATGGCATCCAGAAATATTTTTTTTACATGATGGATGGTTTCCTGTTTTTAGTTGTTAAAGTCACAAAAAATGAAAAAAAAAAAAATGAAAATCACTTGATTTTCAATTTTAGTGCAAATTAAAACATGGCATGGCTCCCTATCTCCCTCAGCAAACATACACAGCTGACTACAATCTCAAACACCCAAATATCAAAGGGTGTCAGCTTCAACACGAGTATAGGCTCCATCAGTAATGCAAATATGAAATCTCCAGGAATCGGATGCTTCATGTAGTTGATGCACATGTTTCTGCACCAGCTAAGCCTTGTTACTTGGTGTTTGAGTGTCAGCTATGGCCAGAGGTCTGCGTTGGCAAGGCGACAATCGGCTCAGCCGTGTCAGGGAATGATAGAAGTTTAGCCAGTTAGGAGGTATCAGTCTCATTGCTCTCTAGCGGCCACTCCTGGCCAGCTGGGCATCTGCAGTTCTGCTCTCTTCATAATATCATGTAAAGTAATCATTTCATTTACTTAGAAATATTGTTACTTCACTAGCCAATGCTGATTAAAAATTTCTTTCTAAAGTAATACCTGCTGCCTTCATCTTTATTCAGATGAATAAAATCGATAGATTTATTTAGTTCAAAATGTACAAAGTGACATCTATCTTCCACAACAGAAATGCAGGTACCATAACGACCCACATCTCCAAATGTGCAAACGCACCAGTCAGAATCATGTAATTCCTATGAGGTTATCCGGCTGAAAAATGGGAACGCCAGACTCTGAACCAGGATTTCAGTAAACTGTAAATGGACTCCTGGGAGTGACCTATCCCGGAGCATAACCCTCACAAGACAGCAGCTGATGGGAAGCAGACTATGCCAGGGCTCATGGGGGAACAGCAAGCCCCTGAAGGGTAATGCCCGTGGGGCATCCAGACTGTGTCGCAGCTCTGAGAGCTCTCGCTGAGCACCAGACGCAAGGTGTACTCAACAGATAGCGTCCATGCTGGGGAAAGACCCACTCCCTCAATAACTCTGCAGAGAACGTTCAGACCGTAGATAAGCACACCCCCTCCCCCCACCCCCATCGCCCCCACAGCCCCAAAACCACATCTTCTACTGCTAGCAAGAGTTGGCTGGTACCCCCTGGGCTTTCGGGTCAAGAACCATATGTAATCCAGATCCTGCCAAAGCAGGCTGAGCTGTCAGAGGAGGAGAGCAGTGAGCAGTGTGTTCCTCTCAGCGTCTGACCTCTAGGCCAAGCCATGCCCTGAAATATGCTTCCACAGGAGGGAATGGCTGCTTGTTTCCAAAGTAACGCTGGGCAGGACTGGGCAGTGGTTTTCTAGGGGTTACATCACTCGCCCCCTGTCCGAAAAGCTCCCTGGGGCGTGTAAGTGAAGCTCATCCTGTTAAGTTCTGCAATTTTTTTTTTTAAATGTTTTTAAAAGAAATTTTGTCAAATTGAACTGGATGATTTGATTTTTCATGGATCAAGAAGGATCTGCAGTTTGGATGGGGTTAGTGTTGTATTTTGATAAACGGTGCCTTCTTTCAGTGAAATCTGCGGCACAGGACATAACACAACATAGGCTCGACTAAGACTCAGTGGCAGTGTTTCAAATATAAATATCTTTTTCTCATCGACATTCAAATAATTTTTATTTAAGGCTACCTTGGTTTTTTTTAACCTGACACATGTTTTTAATAAAACGTGAAATTCTCAGACCCTCTGAGTTATGGAATTTATCTTCTGAGGCCTTCAAACATTTTGATATCACTTTCACATTCCTCACACCTCGGAATGACCTCCATTTTGCGAGAGATGAGGCCCTCTTTTAAATTTTTAACTTTTTTACTTTCAATTTTAAAGTAGGTAATGCAATATTTCGTGTGAGTCATCACCTAAAAATGTTGTCCTCTGGCTGACCCTTCTCCAGGGGTGGGAGAAGGTGAGTTTTTGTATGGGGCGAGGGAAACCATATGATAGAAAATCTACCAGCCTTCATGTACAAACCGTAAAATCTCAATCTATGATGAACATTGTTGCCAAACTAACAAAAAATTTTTTTAAATCACATTATGGATTTACATTGCTTTTCTCTACTGAATTTGACTAGAAGCCATGGTTTTGTACTATTCAAAGACTGAATCTCTTTGCAGATCTAAAGACCCAAAGCTGATAATGGCTCAGTTGGGACTCAGATACCAAGCTGTAGGATTTACAGTCACACCCAGAACATGTGCCTCTACTACGCAAACAACCAGGAGGCCCAATTCCTGGAGCTGTCAGATTTGCACTACTGATGAATAAAATACTGTTTCTGGAGTCAATACTCCATGATCTAGGGTTAAATGAAAGCACTGAAATATACAGTATACATAGGTGTGTGTGTGTGTGTGTGTGTGTGTGTGTGTGTGTGTGTGTGTGTGTGCGTGTGTATTTTTTTAATTTTATTTGCATTAAGATTAAAAATGAAGTGATGGAATCTCATACAGAGTCAAAGATGGTGCCACCCAAATACTAAATTAATAAACCAAAGACTCAATATAAACCCTCATTGATATTTGTGATCGCACTGCTAGTTTCAGACTTTAGCACAAGTAATATAATTAAAAATTTTAATTAAACATCTACGCAGAGACCCGTCTGCATATTTTAAGGATGCCAAATTCAGACAGCAGTAAAATGAAGGCTCCTTTATTTGTGGTTTTGAACAAAAGCTTCACAATCCAATTACTAGATTGTACCTTAATGGTCTTATTTCTGCAGTTTGTCTTGAGGGAGTATATATTAAACACAAAAGTTTAAATGGATGATTTACTCTTCAGTTCATCTCAAAGGCTAATTATACAACTCTCTGTAATGGGCACCGCTGGAAACTACAGTTTCTTCTAAGCACTAATAATACTAATGGTAATTAAGGTTGCACGTTTGTAGCTCCTGTCACTTATTTTATTTGGCCATTGCATGGCTGTATGACTTCAGAGATGATTTTCTGTTTTTTAATGATCACTTTATTTCTTCCTCTCCTTATGTAGTTTTTGTTTTTTTTTTTTTAAATCAAATGATTTTAAACCGCTTTTTTTAAATTCACTTTTTAATGAAAGCATGTTCTCATTAAAGCTTTGTGTGTTGTTAAGGTCTTTCACACATCTTAATTAGGGGCTAATCTTTAAATCCCTTGACTCATTCTGAGTTTTTTTTTTTGCTATGCACTGCATCCTGTTGTTTGAAAATGGCATTGAACAGAAAATGTATGTTAAGTGATGTATACTGTGACATATGTTTTTGTGTGACTGTGAGATAGTTATCCTGTTCGTAGTGTTACTGAGCAAATGAAGGGCTGTCACTCTTCCAACTTTTCCATGCATTGCTACTTTCAGTTCCATTTTATAAACAATTCTTCAGTTGACATCAGGAAGCACATTTAAGAGTGTTTAGGCAACCAGTGTTTTATTTTATTTATTTAATTTTATTTTATTACTGCTACCCGGTGTTCCCTTGTACTGATCCATGTGTGTTGATCTGTTGCCTCTGACATGTGTAACTACTTTGGAGGTGAGTTTTGAAGTCGTGTGTACAGACTTGGTAAGCTGCAAATGAATTGACCTTCTTGGGAATAATAAAGTTTTCTGAATCTGAATCTAAATCAGTAAAGCCAGATAATACATTCAGACTTTACATGTATATTCATGATTTAATAAAACACAAGGAATTACAGTATTTTAACCAATATCTACAGTGAAAAGTTACATAGCAACATGATGTTCCATCAATGTTACTTGAAATGTGTAAAAATATTGTTCTAACACAGTAGTCCCTTCAGATAATATATGAATCCCTACAATCATCATGGTAGTGGGAGGGCAAATGAGGGCTGGGTTATGAACACAATTTACAAATGAAGAATGCATTTCACAGACATGGAGCACAAAAATGTGGAATCATTTTCACAAATATAGTCTCTGGTTTACAGACATGTGCAGTGAATGACACATTTGCAAATACAGTGTCAGATTTTGATGTTGCCTCTGACTCACATTCCGCAGTCAGTAACGCTTCACTGCAGCCACATGACCACTGCTGCCAGATTACTGCAAACTGGCAGTAATTCAGCAAGTCTTCTCTTTCTCTAAAGAGATATCAATCGTTAACTATCTTCCTTTGTTTTTCAAAATGTTTTTTTTCCCATTCCTTAGTTTCAGTTTCAGCAATTTGCTGTTTAATTTCAGCTGTTAAATTTGCATCAAGAGGAATTTTGGATTTTTTAAAAATATAACTATTATGCAGTGGCTTGAATTAAAAGATACTTTTTTGAACCTTTTTCTGTGAAGCTCTTGTTTATTGTAAGTAGATGTGTTTGATTTATTTTTGTCTTATGCTTTAAAAATGGTTAACAGGAGTCGTGTTTCCCCCTTTTTTAACTATCTCACCTGTTCCCCATTCTGCATCGCACTGGAGGTGTAAACACCTTTGGTTTCCCGCAGCACACTGCCGCCTGATTAAGGCTGTCTGTGGTGTTATTTTTAACCTCTGAAAGCCTTAGCAAATCCAGTTAAGACTTTTCAGCTTTCATAAAGAGGAACGCCTTCATTTCTGCTCTTTCGCTTTAGGGCGATATTTTATTTCTCCCCCAGAATCTGTGCCACCTGCACCTGTGTGAGTTTATCACCGCGGGCGATTACCGTGGCAACTAAAGCCTTCTCTCCCCTGAATGGTTGTAGGGCTAATTATGTCCCCACTTCCAAAAAAAAAAAAAAAACAGAGTACTATTGAGGTAAAATAAAAGCACTATGTGAAAATAAATAGGGCTATAGTCTGTTTAGTCCATAACGTAGAGCTTTGCTACGCACCAAACACTCCAAGCTGCTTTTTTGGTATGACTGACAGCTGCATGCAGTGGTCAAACATGCTGTGTAAGAGCTTGGGGATGTGGGTAGCAGATGCATGCTGGCAGGCCCGATAGCCTATGGGCAGAAATGCAGAGAGTGGGGGAGGGGGGGGTACTGTTTTGTGTTACAAGGGAAAATGGAGAAATACACAACATTATTTGTTGAGAAATAAAATGAAATACAGCCAGTATGAACGTACATTATTTAGACTGAAGATAATGGCCACAGGACAGTGTATATGACATATTGCTACGCCAGTCTTGTGGTCTTTTTGACAAACAGAAGGGCAGTTGTTCCTTCACGTAACAGAGCATTTTTCTCAGTGAAAAACACTTGTTCAGTTGTGTTTTCTATAAGCATGTAGAATTCCTGTGTGTGCGTGTGTGTGTGTGTGTCTGAGCATATGTGTGGTTGTGTGTACATGTGTGTGTGTGTGTGTGTGTGTCGTGTGTGTGTGTGTGTGTGTGTCTGTGTGTGCATGTGTGCATGTGTGTGTGTGTGTGCATGTGTGTGTGTGTGTGTGTGTGTGTGCATGTGTGTGTGTGTATGTGTGTGTGTGTGTGTGTGTGTGTGCGTGTGTGTGTGCGTGTGTGCATGTGTGCGTGTGTGTGTGTGTGTGTGTGTGTGTGTGTGTGTGTGTGTGTGCTTGTGTGCATGTGTGTGTGTGTGTGTGTGTGTGTGTGAGTACTTCCCTTCATTCAGATCAGCTAATACTGTAGTGGCCTGAAACCCAGAGAGTCTGACACACGGAGATGGGCTCTCCTCCATGGGTTCCTCCATCTTGTGCTTGCAGACTGCCGCACTGAGTCCTGGCTCAGTTTCCATGATTTAATAGATATACTATGCATTGTTTGTTAGCACAGTGGCAGTAAGGTATTAATAAAATAACTTAATCCATCAAAGGAAAATTGAGCCCTTATCTGAGCAAAAACTGTATAAATTATCCGTGCAAATGCATTTAAAACAAATACTCCCGTTACAAACGATCAAAGTCCCTCTCTGGATCTAAAGAGATACTCCAGTTGAGGGGCTGAAAGGAGCTGTATAAATTATACAAGCAATTTAGTTTGGGGGAAATGACACTTTTTAAATAAATCCTGTTTGATTAGGAAAAAATAACAGTGGCCACAAAAGATTCCAGTAGCTCATGTACCAGGCTCATACTCCTCTGCTATGCCAATGTGCGAATGTTTTCTTTACAACATAAAAGGATATTTAGGCTGGCGTTTAGCTGGGAAAACAAATGACATCAGCAATAGTCCTACTGTTCAGCGACAAGGTAAAGCAGGCTTGTGAAAACAGGGGCTGGTGATTCAAACTACAGACACACAACTGGACTGTCTGTTGTTGGAAACAGAAGCAGCAAAAAGTTGGGCCAAAACTGTATTGTAATAGTTCAACAGAAACCTGTCCAGACCAGATGAACAGACTGCGCTGGTGAGACCATTGCAGCAGTTTCTTCAGGCGGGAAACACTCGCCAGCATTTGCTAATGAAACAGTTGATCATTTCAGGAATATTCAGAAAACAGTATGTCAATAAAAACCTGGTGCTTTAGCTTTTAAAAGGCAAAACTGGGGTCTCCAATCAAAGAATAAAAGCTTCACAACACCACTTTTTTATCACCTGCAGAAAGCATGATGGGAAATATAGCATTTGCAGCTCTAATGAAGTGATTGCTAATGTGGGCACTAGCTGCTTTGTTTCCCCCATGCTTGACACCCATTACAACTGAAGCACTTAGCAGCGAGGGGTTATAAAACATGCTCACATCTTGTAAGATCCTCGCATCTTGAACTCAAGAACTTGAACTCAAGGAAACTGCTGCTTCTTCAATGGCAGCGTTACCATGGCAGTGAAGCCACCAACAAGCATAAACAAAAACACTATGCATGACCTCCCCGCAGTTTTCCTTTGTGTAGAGCTCCACTGAAAAGGTTCTGGGTTTCTGTAGTGTGCCCCTAATGTGACACAACAAAACGGAACAATTCAGTCACACAGCCGATTTCCCCGCACTCCATGGTGCATGATGACCATAACGCCGTATCGTCAACGTCTGCTGATGACGAAGTCATTCATTATTCCAACGACAGGATTATGCATGGAGCTAATTTCACCTTGCATATGGAAAAGCCAGGGAGACACAACAGAGAGAAATACACTTCTTATCCAAATGCAAATCACAACCAACAACAAGAGACTGAGGCAGCCGTAAATTTCCAGATGAAACTGCCACCTTCCATTGTATTAGTTTTTCAGTGATGCCCTACAAGCACTATAGTTGAATGCAATTTGAATTTTAATTGAGCATAGAGTGCATGGTAAGTGTACAATTTGACAGAGTGCATTGATTAGCATTTTGTTTGGTATGTAAATTAGAATATAAGCTAGTTGGTGGTATTGTTATTTGAACGAAATGAGCCGTTTATGTCTAGGCTGCTGGATTGAGAGTTGTCACTCTCTTTAGTTGCGGAGGTCGGTCTGGACAGAACAAAGGCAGCATCCGGACGTCCAATCAGCTGTGACTCAGTCCAGATTTTACCTCATCCGATTTCTGTCTGATCTTTTCCTTGAGGTCTGAATAGCAAATGTTCAAATCCAAATTGGACCATGTCTTTTATTCACATATTTAAATCATGATGCCAAAATTACTACCTGATTGTTCACATGAGAATTTTTTGGCAGCGCAGCAAAAGGATTGAATTAATACCTTGTAAAGCCAGGATGCTAGAAGGACAGTCTGTTCAACGGTATCCATAGAACATCAGTGACCGGCTCTTCCATGGCCTAAGCTCAGCTACCTGCTAAATGTAGTCTACAACAGATATGTCTCTGTAGTGGAAAATATCAATGTTCATTGAGTTGAATGTTCTTTTTTGTTGGCAGGAGGTCAACCCCAAACTCAGCCGAACTAATTAAGCCTCCACACACGGCAAACTTCAGAAATTCAGTTTCTGCCTCCACAGGCACCTGGCTGACCAGGAGTGGGTGGTAGAGAGCTATGAGAGCGATGCACCTAATCGGCCTCTCTCTTTCCTCAGTGAAGCAGGGATAGTTGTTGCCTTGCCAAAGTGGACCACCGGCCAAGCTGGTAACGATTATCCTGGAGCTCAAGCAGCCAAATTCAGGACCCCTGCCTGCTCCCTGGCTCTGAATGCCTTGCGACACAAAGTCACCTGGAGGCCTTGAAAGAATGGGTTTTATCACACATTTGTACAGATGAAGCAGTGGCTAAAAAAAAAAAAAACACTTCTCACCAGTGTTACTGTCCTTATTCTGCTTGTATAATGCACTGTCACAAATCGCAGAGTGATGGATGGCCTTTTGCTTCATCCAAGCTGAGTTTACAGCACTCTCATATTCCCAGCAAGGAAATATAATGAGACATTGAGTCTTATGTAAGATGAACTAAGCCTGACCTGACCTTTAACACTGAGGTTTCTTATAGCTCAGTGAATTACCCTTTTGCACTATTGTACTCTTCAAAAAATAATCTGGCTTTGCAATTACATAAAATCTTAAAACAATTCTTAATGGACTGAACCAAGAACCTCTAATTATAAGCGAGAAGCGTGTGCTATATCAACTCCACTTTTTGTTAGCTTTTCTCTCATAATCATTTCCTCTCATGGCCATACTGACAATGGAAGAATACTCATTATTCACTGTTTTTCCCTCTCACACCCAATCAGCCAAGGAGTGTGAGAAAAATAACAAGATCAGTGTAGAAAATAACATCATTACAAGTCATATTTAAGGCGTGATATCACTAAGAAGCGGACTTCTGCCCGGTAATTGAGTTCAACCAGATCAAAGAGGTGGCCAGGAGCAAAATAAATCTGACTTGGTGTAATTTGAAGATCTTCTTTCCTAATTAGAGAACCACATTGTGAAAGCATTCATTTGAGTGGTCTTTGGGGGTGAATGGAAGCTCCAGGTTATGTATATTACAGCCAAGAAATGCTATGATTTAATTGCAATTGGCACAGCTGTCAGGGATGAAACCCTATCAAAAAAAAAGCTAGTTGTTTTTAATCAACTCCATTAGCCTTTACTGGCATACATGGCCATTCAATTATTCCACAACAATGTGTGAGAGATTCACATGTACGGGAAAAAACAAAAACCCTAATTTGAAAAAACAAAAACCCTGCACAGTCACATCATTCATAATGTCTGAATGTCCCCAGCTTCAGGTACTCAGAGATTTGCTTGGTGTATGCACAGTCCAGTGCAGACACTAACCTCCATTTCACTGCAAAAGTTAAGGAGTTAAGGACATTCTCTCTAGTCTTGTATTACATTAAGGAGCACAATGACATGTGTTTACACTTTTGATTGCACAAGATAAGAATAATAACATGGGAAGTATAGTCTCTGTTACTATACACATTTCCTGTGGCTTTATTGCCGTGGATTCCTGTAACTCCTCAACTGTTGTAATATATTTATATATTACCCCCTAGTTACACTATGGCTGGGGCTTTTTGACTGAACAGTTTGCATTTTTCAATATAACAACAGACTCTGCAGCTGAATAAGCAAATTAAAAACCGAAACGTTTGTATGTTTTGTGAAATGTGACACAGTTTCAATGTATTGTCCCCTGACAAGAATACGAAGAATATTCAATATCTTTATGGTAATTGGATTGATTTTGTGTGCACTGTTGAGTTATTCAGCGCAGGAAAGAATATTTCAGAAACCAAACTTTAAGGTCACCCTATTTAAGCTTCTCGAGTAGACATTTTGTTAGACATTCAATGCAATTCACGTCTAAACAAAGACCCTTCACAATTTTGACTGAAATGTGTAACCATTTAAGGGAAAAACAGAACTGAACCCAGCTTGCCTGTCTGCTTCTAGTCCTGACAAAGTGTAGATTGAGACTATTGAGTGGCTTCCATCATGCCCTCTCATTCTTCTGGAAAACAGCAGCAAATTGCAGCGCACAAGTATAACCCTCCAAGGCTCCATTTAGAATAACTATATGCATTTAAAACTCCAGATCGATTCAGCTGTCCTTCGTGATTACCTCAGCAGTACATTTTGGTATACAGAGGGTGGTGGTGTCGGAGCATTCTGCTGCAAACTACAGAAAGCGTAACAAATTTAACGTGAATATTTCCACTTAAATATTGCAGAACAAAAAAAAAAATGGATCAATTGATACTACTAATAGGAAATCAGAGAATAATAATCATTTTTAAAAAATCTGTGTTGCTGTGGTAACCGAGGAGGAGGGCATACTTTTAGAGTTTAAAAAGATATATTTTAAGGCACACTTAGGAGGGATGCATGCAGTTTAGCTCTTGAGTAACCCCCAAACCCCCCCAGTTTGAAATGCTCGCAAAGATTAATGGCCCCATTGATTCGATTACTGTGATTAATTGCCTGTACCTGCTGATAAAATCGAGCATGCAAATAATATTAATTAAACTCATAATAAGTCACCTATCAAATCAATTTCCCGTCCTGTTGTCCATGCAAAATATATGATAAAAACAGCCATGGATTTTAAATTTGTAATTTATTTATTTTGTAATTGAGATGCCAAATCATAATGAAACCTTCTGGAATCCCATATCAAATCAGACGGTGTCTTCAGAGAATCAAAGAGAGTCGAGAAAAAGATTTCATTCCAAAAGCTCACAAAGAAATTGCATCGATTACTGCCATTTTCATAACCAGAAAAATAATTTCCTGTGTGGCAATGAGAGAAGAAAAAGCTTAATTTAATGTACCTGAGAAAACATTTTTCTTTAAACTCCACCACCTGCCTGAGAAAGGGGTAACCCAAGGTTAGAAAAGCATTCCTTTGGCAAGCGGTTTGTCAAAACACATTGCATTTAATGAGTTCATTTGCGACATGTCTGCGCGTTGAGATTCTGGTTAATTTTAGGAACCCATTAAAACACTTACATATTATTAGTGGCCATTATAAGGGTGTCATTGCATGGGAAAGACCAGTAAGTACACACTGTACAGTGCATAGCAATTACAATTAAATGAGCATCTAAATTAAGAGCATCTCTAAAAAAAATGCTCTTACTCTCCTGTGTGTACCTCTCCCCTGGTTGACAGACATTTCGTAGTTTGCATCAGAGGGAGAGTGGGAAAATAAAGATGCACAAAGAGTTATGCACATGACTGAACTGTTTTGAGACTGAAAAGTGTACATCAACATTTTTTTTAATATTGCCCAGTAAAAAAAAACCTTTCCCATGGTAATTTGACTTCCAATTTTCAGTTAACCCAAATTCCATAATTATGACAGTGCTACATTTGTATGCATCAGGCTACACGCTGTGAGCTGGGACCAAAATGCAGCATCAAAGGCGAGGCTGCCGTGTGTGTTTGCGGCAGGCTGTGTGGCGGCACTATGGCTGGGGTTTTTTTGACTGAACAGTTGGCAATAATGAGTAAGCAGGCCTGTCTGCCTGTTTTGATCATTTTTCAATCCAGCTTCACAGTTTACCCCCTAGTTAGTTTTTGGATTGCAGTTTGAGCAAATTGCACCGATAATCAACAGTGATGATACAACATCATGCCTTGAGCAAGATCGACTTTTTCTTTCTCTCTTTCTTTGTTGTTTATTACCCAAGAACCCAAGGTATGGGCTATACTGGGTAAAAAGCCTTAGCTCTCCTGAAAACAATTCAAGCAGATGTTGATCAATTTGTTTCTGACTGAAAACAAATTGGCAAAGTGGCTATTATGCTATTTATATTGTTTAGGGTAAGTCTATTTACAGACAGCCTGACAAATGTATTTTGTCACCAACAGCTGTGCTCCTATTAAAGCAGAGGGAAAAAGAACAACCGTAGCTATGGACTGAAGCCACTAATTAGAGAGAGTGAGTGATTGTTTCTCCTGCGCCTGCTTCCTCAGCAAAGAAACCTTTGAAAAAGGACCGTAATTAATCGAAAGATTAATATTGTTTTATATTTTGAACGGGCCATTTTTCAGAGTGCTAACATATCCTGGACGGTTTTCTGAAAAGGAGATGAATAGGTAGTCTAAACGGGCAAAGCTCAGGAGAAATCCGTCTCAGATCACCAGTACGGGTGTTATTGATTTTTTTTTTTGTGGTGGAGCCATTTGTATGATTTAATTTGTTTAAATGCAGACTGTGTGTAGCTTGCGGTGGGTAAAGCATGAAATGATTTGCTGACTGTTTTTGTGCTGTGGGTGGATTTGTCCCTTGCCATGCTAAAAATGCAAGACATGCAGTCTGTCAGATGGTGATCTGTGTAGGTGGAGGCTGACAGTAAAGACTGGAGACAGAGCAAGAGACACAGTGAGCAACGACAATGAGACTTCCTGTTCTTTTTGTCTTAACTATCAAACGCAAAATGCAGAACATGTTTGGAGGGAGCTGGCCTTTGTGACGGTGACGACTATGGACCCAGATGGCCAGATCGTAGGTTTAGAAAGCATTTGAAAGGTAGAGGAGGAAACCATGACATTTTTTTATAATGGTTTCTATGGCCCTGATCTTTGTTGCAGGGACATGCTAACACAGCCATTGGTCAGATTCTCCAGATTGTCAGAGTATGGTTTGCAGAGGTGATTTTGGACCGTAGACTTCAAGTCCTTGACAGTGATTTCATAGAAGCTGTGTGCTACATCCTGGATGTGGGTGCGTTCTATCATTCTCAGCTGCGCTGCTTTCTCCAGGACTATAGCAGGGGTTATAACCCTGTCACTACACAGGACTATACAGTGGCAAACGGAAGGCCAAAGCTATCGCTGAACAACCCCTGGTAGACTCTTTATGGTGCATACTCTCCAACGCAATTTCCCTTGACACATTAAATGACTTTTCTGTTTCTGTGACTGACACACCTGCATTCCAGCCATCAGATATTTGACCTCTTTCAAAGATCGCAAGAAATCCCCTGTTGCTTGAGAAACAAGCAATATTACATGTTGCTTTTAAAGTAGATTTTACAGCAAAAATCATATTGGTAGTTCATATTGAAAATAATATAAGAGATGGGTAGATTTTTTTTCAAAATTTTACCTTACTGCAAAATATGAGTCCTTTTAAATTGGGGTTCTCCATTATTATCACTATCTCTTGCTCCTCCTCTGTAAGCTAGCAGGACTGCTTTGGCTGTAGTGTGTGGATTACTAACACACAGACTGTTAGTATACACCTGTGATGTTTATATTACACCCTCATTGCCATAGAAATTGGCAAGGACAAAGAGTCTAGGCAGGGCAAGAGGAAACTCTCCAGCTGAACTCTGTTCTTTCAGAACGTATAAATCTGCACTGAGACAGATGTTCATATTTTAAGAAAATGACCATTAAAACACTGAAGTTTTGGGATCATGCTTAGAATTATTTGTCTCCTATGC
The DNA here is from genome assembly GCA_022829145.1 of Albula goreensis. Classification (NCBI taxonomy): domain Eukaryota; kingdom Metazoa; phylum Chordata; class Actinopteri; order Albuliformes; family Albulidae; genus Albula; species Albula goreensis. The sequence goes on from CM040747.1 coordinate 4,862,395, forward strand.
GAGAAAGCTGCATTACATAGTGACTGCTGTATGCGCAGTTGCAGATATAATTGTGGTGTGATATACTCAAATTGAAGGAAATTTATTTCATGAAGGCATTTGTCATGTCATAATTTTATTTCCTTTATTATTGTGCAATACTCACACCATGCATCTGTTATCAAACTGTATATTAAACATTTCTTAAACATTTATACTGAGTAAATATTTTTAAAAATGTGCACACAGTCTTCTTTTTTTACTGACAACAATAATGGTGTGTTCTGCTTTTCAAAATCTATGTTCAATTTTAAAGTAGTCTTTTGAAAAGCATGAAACTTCTTGTTGTTGTGGTTCGGGCCACAGTTCATTCCCTTACGCATTTTGAATTGGCTTCTCCCATTGTATCTTGCCCGCTCCGAGGTCGAAACCTTCCAACTCAAGTTTCAGACAAAGTTTCTATCTCATTCTTTTCAATTTTAAATGTAACTCACTTTTATTTGTATAGCCCTTTATACAAGATCATTGTCACAAAAAAACTGCCTCACACACATGAGATGACTGACCCCCTTGCCCCTGAAGCAGATCCAAGCTAAGAATGGCAATGCAAAAGAAGACCTTCTTAGCTAAAAGGAAAAAAGGAAGGAGAACCCATCTGCTTTGAGAGCACAATGGGTAGTCCAAATGAATTTAACTGCAGACTACAGCGTTAGTCTTAACTGTCTGGGCAGTATTTGCTGGCAGGGAGGTCCAGTTTTTTGGCACTGACAGGCAAATGGGAGCTAAACCACGGAGCCAGGCAGGGTTAATCTTGTTCTATATGCATGGTGAATCCAGCAAGTTCTGGTCCTCCTTGAATCTGCAGCACTTGGATAGTCTCTTAAAGACACGCAATTAACATTCTATTGTTCCTCCATGGTTCAGAGATTCGGCTCCTCGTGGCAGCTGCAATACATTTTTAATTAATATTGGAATGCGTATGAAATTTAAAATGAACACATGGACTACAGGGGCATAAAAATTAATATATGCTGCAACCTAATTAGATAAAGGTCCTTTTTTATGAACAGAAAGACATTTTTAGACAAGAATGCACTTTCTTATTCTTTAATGACATAACCAATATTCCTGATCAACGCTGCCGAATTAGGAAATATTTGATATCCATTTTAGTTTACATTTACATTTTAGTCACATAGCAGATGCTTTTAATTCATACAGGAAGTGCATAGGACCATCAACTAGTTTCATACCTTCAGACATGTCACTTGAAAAATTACACATTGTCGTGTTACAACACCAGACAACAGCAGTAAGTGGGGTCGTAAGTAGTAGAAGCCTAGATTTTTTAAAATAATGATGTTCAGAATATCCGTCATGTTAAGAAAATGGACCTGCTTGTTTCCGTTATTATGTAAATGAAACTGCAAAAAAAACAATTACAATTCAACAGGCATGCAAGCCTGTCATTAAGACATGAAAAGGGGTACATCATTAGATTAATGTGTGGCCCTGTTGTGTTGTGACGGCCTGCATGTTTAGGGCAGCCTGATGTATTTAATCAGTTTAAATGAGCACCTAATTACTCTGAGATGAAAACGAAGACATAAATGAAGTTATTAGACCACTAAATGACAGTTTGATTGTTCAAAACATGTTCATTTTTTTTTTTAATGCCATGAAGAGGTTTGAAAAGCAGTTGGCCATTCACAGGGACTAGACAGAAGTGTTACACTCTGGTCCAGATTGTTTGGGGGCGTTGTCCAATCCTTTGAACGGCAGCTGATTTAGGTCACGGAAAGCAGGCATTAAATTGTGCTATGGCCAGAGGTCCCATTGGTAAGGCGACAATTGGCCAGCCTCGCCAGGGTTCGATACGGGGTAAGCTGGCCTAACCTGCTCCACTCGTCTCATCACAATAGCACCCTCTCTGTCATGCTTGGGCACCTGCAGCAGCACAAACCGACTGTGCACTGACTACATCTTCCTCCGACATCACAGGCAGTGTGCAGTTAGTGGTGAAAAGGAGTGAGAGCGTCGTCACGCGAAACGGAGGAGTCACGTGCTCGACCTCTCCTCCCACAGCCGTCAGGATGGGTTCTGCGGTGGGGTCAACCAGCTCGGCTGAACATTCAGGCTGGGAAAAAAGGGAAAAAAAAAGACTCATGAGGTGCTGAAACGCATCAAAAAACAGCAGATGCTGCAGCCATCATGGGCAGGATCTTGTCACATCGCTGACATGTATCCATATATAATTACGTACATAAAAACTTCAGCAATTTTACACCTACATAAATATGTCACTTATGACACCTGTTGCTTTAAAAAGATCTTCATCCCTTATCTCCCATCCTATAAGACCAATGTTACATCTTATAGATATTGGCAGAACATTTAAATGAAACATGTCACTACTTGATATGCTCCATGGGTGCTGGGGGCAGGCGAAGGGCTAAAGCAGCTCTTCAGTATGGCTCACCTGTCACACAACCCTCATCATATATTTAAAGGCAGGGCGTTAGCCTGTCCTCACCTTCACAGTTTGACTGGCCTTCAGGGCCATCCGGAGGGGGAAGAGGGCCCAGATAATTAGCTTCTATTGGGAATTCAGAAATACCACTTTCAATAATTCAGCAGCGTTTTTAATTTTGGATGAATCGCGGCTCGTCTATGCGGCCACTCAAATGCCAGCTTTCTGGAATTAATTTTCAGCACGTGTGTCAGTGAATGTGTCCTTCCCCTCGTTTTTGACAGCCTAACGCAGGCCGATGGAAAAACAACAGTGCACAGAATATTTTTCTGAAAGAATATCATTTACAAATGTTATTATTTGAACAAGCTTATATGCAGTATCTGGTATATAATAATGTATTATTTTAAAGTACACACATTATGCATGAGCTATGTATTTAGACACTTGGAAGTGGTAATAAAGCTTGTAAACTCGTATATTATCATTTTATTAATGTGTTATTAGCTATGCAGTAAGGGCTAGTAATAAACCAGTAATAACACCAGTATTAGCCAAGATTAAGCTTTATTAACAGAAGGCCAGAAGCATGTTAAATTATGGGGTTATGGACTCCTGATTTCACATTTTTATTTTTTTTTCTGACCAATTAGTGAAAAGTTCTTGTTGATCTTCATGTATAAGTATTCATTCAGCCAATTTTACTTCCTGGTTTCGTTTGAAAAAAAAAAAATACTCATACAATTAAAGCATAGAGTATGGCATGACATAGGATTTCGTGGAACTAGCTGTTACAGTAGCTGGGCAGATGCTGGGCAGAAACTGTTGTCCCTTCAGTAAACACCAACATCTTCAGTGTCTCATCCAAATCACCTTTCTGTGTTAATGTACCACTAGCCCCCCTTCTTCCTTCAGGCCTTTTTCGGTTTGCCACAGAATATATGCCAACGGTATTTGCATTCGTTTCCTAGACAGATTCCACAACTATTCAGGCAATAACTCACCGCTGTCTGTGTCCCCCTTTGTTGAGCTCTGTGGATACTTACACACCTGGAACATCGCTGTGACTGCATGAGCTGGTCAGTCTTCAACTGCGCATTACACCACTCCACTGGCAGAGACTTTGGGCCTAGCTCTACACCGGCGTATGAACACTAGCTCCCTATGATTGTTTAGCCTCTTGCAGAGAGTCCGGCACTGCTTTGCTACATCAGTCCATCAATACTCTCACCAGAATGCCATCCAATTTTACCACAGCACTCCGCTTCGATTCGGGTGAATTTCAGTATGTCCAAAGATACATTCAAAATCATAATTAGACCATCAGTGTGAAATGCTCATAGCTGCTTAGCTGTGTGTGTGGGTGTAGCAGTTTTCCACGGGTTTCCTGACTCACTTCCTCAGCTCAGGGAATAGTCCGTCAGTTTTTGTTCCACCCACCCCCCCTTAAAAACTGCCTCCAGGTTTTTCAATTTCCTCTGTTCAATACTTTCATATAAATGCAATATAACGTTTGTTCGGTCGCCCCTCGGATAAACCCAATGAGCGAATGAGGCAGCTTGAGTCTGCAGTGACTTGTTTCACTTCCATATCTTCCTTCAGTCTCCATAACCTTCGGAGCAGCCGTGGAGAATTCATAAACACTTTGTGTGAAACATCTGATCCCGACGCAACCTTTTTCACTTCACCTTGGATCTCTTATGAGTTATATTTTACAGGCATGTCCATCACCTAGGGATACTCAGCTAAAATCTAAATATTTAGCATCATGCACTGTGGACCTCAGTTTTGACCTTTTTGTGGGATTAACTTTAAATGTGATTCATTGCCGCTTAAAATGTAACTCACACTTTCTGCTGAGATTGTGCATGTTGCCATGGTTCTTAAATCCTTGTCATTGTCAAAGAAAGGCATTCATATATATGCTTGTGTTAAATAGTTTAAAAGCTTGCATTGCACTTATCTTTTGCTCTCCTCTTCTTTGTCATTGGTCACTCAAGATTGACTGACACTTGCCTCTTCTTTGTCATTGGTCACTCAAGATTGATTGACACTTGGACAAAAGAAAGGGTTTTCTCTGATTGGGTGTGTGATGCTGCGGAATTAAAGTGTAGTCATGTGCAATCACAGCAATACATTACCAAATATAAACTGTCTGGAATTAATTATATCCTTTTGAGTTGTCACATTTGCTGGGCTTGAGAAAATTTTTTTTTTTCATTTTTGGCCTTGCAGAATGAGGGAAAATACTTTGCTACTTTAAAAAGATCATACTCTTTCATCATTTTCGCACTCCACATTCAACGTTTGAGACGATTACTTAACCCTTTGGGTTCTAGGTTCTTTTCCTCCATTTTCGTCCTGAGAATTTGCTCCTGTTATTTACATGCATATTGTTTTGTGTTTGGATTCATATTACCTGAGCCTACATGTTGCAATCATTATACAATTTGTTTTGCAATTATTATTTTGTGAAATTACTACAGTGTACAATTAATCATATAAATGGATAGAATTTATGAACAGCTTATAGCATATCCACCTCTGGTGGTGAGTGACTTTCATTTTGGCATTTTGTCGATGAAATTCATATTCACATTAAAACCAGATGGACAGTAAACCATGAAATTTTCACAACTGAATTTGTCCAGGTTTAACATAACATAAACGTTTTTTTCTCTCAGTATATGAGATTAAAGTTCAGTAAAGTACAGGTCTTTAATCTACGAAATTTGCTGATAAAATCACAAAGACTTTTAGCATTGGCGAGCATGCTTGGATATATTAAATTCTGACCAGGATGAGCAAGTTACATCTGCAAGGCGTAGATGTTGTTTGGTGTTGTTTTTCAGGGTCTATATCAGCAGCTTGGCCAGGTTTGGTACATATGATGGGCACATCAAATGGACGGACATCCTTTGTTCTAAATTTTAATATCCGACTCAACATCCAGCCAAGATTCCCTGTGCTTTAATAAGCCTGTGGAACATATGCTCAGACTGGCCTGACGGATGCTTGGTATGCCCATCAAAACAACACATCACCTTTCTGTTTACTCTTTATCTCAGGTTTGCATCTAGCTACAATTTTATCTTGTCTAACAAGTTTATCTGACAAGACTGCCGATAAAACTTTATACTGGGTAATGCAAAAAAAAAAAAAAAAAAAGCTATGAGAATGTGTAGTTTACAATCATGTGTAATCTAGTTATTAATCATTATTTTTGATTTTCTAATATGCTTGCTAACATTAGTAAATGACACTGTCTGTGGTTGGGACAGGTTGATATTGGTTACCCTATTGCCTGCCTTTCTGATACCACAGCCAGCCATACTGTACAAATAGCATATTTACTGGGAGGATATTTTTAACTAACAAAGAAATAACTGACAGCCATCCAAGGCTGTTACAATAAAAATACTTTATAAACCCTGGCAACAAAACAAAGGTTTTGCATGGAGTCTGCATCAACATACAAATGACTCTTTCCCAAGATTGAGCCTGCTGAGTATTCATTTACTCTGCTAGCATTATGTGCTTAGACCTGAGGGACAATTGTTTGGTGAAAGTTTTTTTTTTAAATCCCAAAAAAAGTCTGAACAACCCCTCTCCCCTTTAAGGAATTGATTAAACTGCTTTTTTTTGAAGGCTTGACAACAAAAAGTACAAAAAAAAAATGTCTATTAGCTCTATTAGCCATGTTTGGGGCTGGTTTGTCCCACTTGACGCACTCAGCTTGTAGTTAATATTTTGATGTGGTCATGCACTAATGGCTGGGAACTTCTTAGGGGTCTGTATACACCATGAGAAATTTCAGAAACAGGCCAATTTTGTTGGGAAATGTCCATAAGCAAAGATACTTATGCTTCATAAAATTTGGATTAATTAAATTGATTATAAGCATGCTGTGAGCACAAATTAGTGTACATGCACAGACAGTAGATGAGGGTACTAAAGGCTCAAACGAAGTCAGCTAAAACCTTTTTGGTGGAGCTGTACTCGGCTGTCAATCACTGACTTTTCTGAACCAATCATGATGGTTTCCTCGCCACGGCCAGCATGGTCACTAATCCAAATCATCTTGTACTAATAAAAAACTAATTTTCATTTCCTTTTTATGTATACACTTTTAAATATTAACAAGTACTATTTAAGTGCTCGTGACTGCTGCACATTTCAGCACTGATAGAGGTCTGAGTGTGACTGAAATGTTTGCTCTTTTATTTTGTTTATTGTACACTGGAGCACTTTTTTTCTTGTATTGTGCACTTTTGCATTGATATTATGTAAGGTGCAATAAACCTGCACCTTGATGGGTTTGACAGATGTTTTGTTTTGTTTTTTTGCAGTGTGCAGTTAGCATTTCCTTTTCCCATACAATTAGCTCTATGCACCTGCAGTACTATTTAGTCTAGTGTGTTGACTGAGCACAGCAACACTTTTTTTGCTGTTGTTATTTATGCATACAGTTAATTTAACTCAGACAGAGTTTATCTGAATCTAGCAGGATCATATAAGTGTATCATAGGTTATTTAACACCGAACATTTTACTGTGTGGACAGAAAAAGCTAATTGTTGTTATTGATTTGTGCTGGTTGATGCTATTTAATGAAGCATCTTACTCAATCTGAAAACATATTTACAGCCACCTGAACCTCACACACCCCTCCCTCACACACAGAAACACTGAAGACAAATCAGAGCACACCATGGTCTAAATAAAGGGGAAAAAATGATAAAAATGACCACATTACATCACAGCACGGTTCCACCATCCAAAGATCAAAAATACGCAAATACTTTTTATTTTACTTATTTTACTTTAAAATTACTTCGTCTCAGACAATTACAACTGTTAACCAACGGAGGCATATTGATGTACTCCCCAAAAAAAAAAAAAAACAAACATGTCAATGTGAGTTACCCATTTACAAAGAAATCTGCTGGGGTGTAATACCATGTTCTGACCACTAGGTTTGCCCTTTTCCCATCTTTCAAAGTCTGCAGAGGTAAAGGTATGGACAAAACGGCCGTGCGGTGCGTCTGAAACCAGGATTTGCAGAATTAAGTGTGCTCTTCCTCCTTTTAAACCGCACTTTAAATGCATGATCCTCACATCCCCACTGAAGTCACCCAAAGCCTGGATGTGTGCAGGTGAAATGTGTTTATCTTCCACTGTTATGATTTTATAGCACACACACACAAATCCACCATGTCAGTTGTCCCTGTGTTAATTTCTCTGCACTGTGGAAGTTCCAGGGGATTTCAGGCAAAAATTACTTGTTGACAGTGACTATTACTTTGGGGGAATTGCTTATGAAAATTCTTGCTGGAGTATAAATGTGTGTAGGCATACTACCGTTTATGAAGCAATCTGTTAAAAAAAATAATCTAAAACAGCAAGTCTGTGGACATATCTGCTGAGCATAATACTTAATTTTATGCATTGCTATTCAGATCTTTTGTACACTATTCGTAAGGATGTGGCAGTGTACATGATTTTAAATTTCGCTCACCCTGACACTCATGGAAATAGTCTCTCTGTACGGGCTCCATGCTGGCAGTACTCCAGCGAGTTCTGTTCCTCCCTGTCGATCATCCTGACAGCACAGATCTAAAGACTCTTAATACTCGCAGCCTTTTTATTGAAGGGAAGTCAAAGAGGTGTCAACGACCCTGAAGAGCACTGTTCGCCAGAGAACCCATCCAAACAGGCAGAGAGTGGTTGAGAAATTCCGACAATATTGCATTTGTGAGAGAAGCATGTGACATGTGACAGAATTCGGAATACTCCTTGAACTTAGGTGTGCTTACCGGTTAAACGTGTTCGATTTCCTGCAATTACCACAGAAGAGCTCTGCGAAGCTCTGCGAGTGAAAATTAATCAACGCGTGGAAAACATTTGGTGCCTTTTAAAAGTGTACCCTGGGCAGAGATTGGAAAGCACTGACAGTAAATGATGTTTGGCAACAATTGTGTATCAGCTTGGCCAGAAAATCGTGACGATGGGACCAATTCCCGGCAGGGTGCAGTCTTAATTGTGTGAACCTCTTCTGCTTTCTGCTCCTCTTCTCCCATGTGCTTGGGCAATGCCAGCATGCCAGACTCTTTGGACACCAGCTGACTGGTCCCATTAAATCAAATATCTTTTTTATTTTTTAACAAGGTTTAGCTGGGATTCTCGTCAGCACATGTTCTCCCACAGGCCTCGCTGGATTCAAGTGCCTTCTCTTTTCAGATAAAACCAAGCCTGCCGCCCCGAGGCGTACCCCCGCTTTTACGGAATGACCACCTGTTTCAAACGTGCTTACCACACACTGGGGCCAGCAAGTTTGGTTTGGTGTGTCTGGGACCCAGGGGCCTGGTTTGGCCTGGAGGTGTGTTTGACCTCTCTTTCTGGTGGATCCTTATTCAAGAGCGATCTCTGCCACGATAATGACGATATTGTGTGGACTGAGCCCCTCAACATTCACTCTGCTTTGTTTGGTATAGATTCTCACAGTCACATAGCATGACTCACACTTAGTGTACAGCCGGACAGATGGAATTTGCATAGTTAGAAGCCTCAACGTTCTTTTTTTATTTTGAATAAAATGTTTTTGTTTAGATTGAATGTGGCAGATTCCTTTGTTTTTCTGTGAGCTCTTGGGGGGTCCAGCCATAAAAAGCATTCTGAGATGGGGAGCTGGAACAATAAAGTGGTATGACACTAGGCACCAGACCAACACTTTTTTTTTTTAACAATGATCTCAACTGACACCTTAAAAGCCCCACCACAGCTGCCACGATTCCTGAGTTCACCTGGGAAAAAAAAGTACTCTCAAAATCAAACAGAGAGTGATGGTGTTTGGCTCCAATGGCTGTTTGGCTATTTTCAGTCAGCAGCTGATTTGGACAGAATTAGACAGCAAGAGTGTATCCATTTACTGCTGACACACTGAAAATTTGCATGCAGTTATTGACCCTCCAGGTCTCTGCTATTAACGGATGTAAATAAAACATACGTTGGAACAATATATTGCTATGAGCAGCACAAAATGCAACATTAAAATTCAGTCTATATGTGAACAGACCCATTGTCTTGACTGTGTAGCAGACCCTGAATAAGTTATTTAATATTTCTGTATATTCTTTTTTTGGACATTAAAATGACTAGTTTGAAACCAATGTCCCACTCAAATACATATCTATCAGAGCAATGGGATGTCTGAGGAAACTCATGCTGAACTGCCATTACATCATGAATTAGACTTTTATATTTAATGATGCATGATTTGCAATGTCACCGTAACCCAAAGAGCACCCTTCGGGTCACTGCACAGCATGTGCTGTATAACTTTATTCAGCCCGACAGCTGCTGCATCCAAAGCCGAGAAGCAAATCCAGCAGCTTTCTGTTCCGAATATTTTAAATGTAACACATCCAAAAAGGTGCAAATATATTCTCTATTGCAAAGACAGCAGAAAACAGGATGTACAGATGGCTAAGTAGATTGCAATGGGTCTACTGAAAGGCCACAGAGTGGTATGATATACCTGAAGGTGTTGAAATCGCTTTGCTGGCTTTTCATTATCCATATCATAGTGTGGGTGTCTGGTGAATGAACATTTTAAAAATGAATTTGAAGAAGCACAGCTGTGGAGTAGATCAAGTGCGGAGTACGGCTTTGTTTCTCTCTGAAAACAAAAGTTCAGGGCAGCGTTTGTGACTTGCTGTTCAGTGTCCATAAAATGGGCTTCCTCCTTTTTCAAACTGACATAAACAGTTTTCATTTTGCAACATTCATTCAGTAAGAAGCTCCAAGGGAACTCACGGTACCGCTCATAATCTTTTGAACCGTGAGATCTGGGAACTTAGATCAAATACGTATATATCTCTTTAAGGTCATATGCAACTCAGTAAAAACAGACTTTAGCATCCTGATTACTGTAGTACGTTATGAAGATAGTAGCGTTACCATAGCAACGCGTTTTGACTTTGGCATATTGTGTTCTTCAGGCTGCAGTAAATGTAGTTTTTTGGTGAAGAATCAAGTACATACATAGCAACATGTTAAAGCAAACACTTTCATTTTCTCTGGAAAAAGCATTTTGACACAATGCTGTGAATAAGGTTAGTTTGGTGCAGAAGTGTCGTATAAAGGTTAGGGAGCTGGTCTCCCGCTTCACAGGTGGTGGGCTCAGTTCCCATTGCTTTTGCACCTTTGATGTTTGTATGCTTTAACTACAGAGCAGTCAAAGTGAGTAGTAATCAGGGCAAATGCATTTAATTTTTGCTTCTTATTTAATTCTCAAAGTTGGAAAACCTATTTTATTATTTGAGAATTGTATAAATTGGTTCATACAAGTATAACTTTGTCATCTCAATAACCTCGTAAACAATTGTTCATTAATCTATTGTTGTTGTTGTTGTTGTTCCTGTTTTTGTTGTTGTACCAACTTAAACATATATATTTTTCAGAACAGGACATCAGGAAAACTTTTTCTGCCATGACCCTGAACTATCGACCCATGCCTGATGCTCGGCGCGACCCAACCCCAAGTGCTAAATTATTCAGGATGATTAATTGTTCTGCTGGTCAAACCTTCACTTGTTCAGACAGACATTGATAGCACCCATGTGAATCTTTGAGATGGGCTCAAGATAGGACACAGGGGCAAATAATAGCCTGGTGGCCTGGCTGAGACAGTAGACACACTACAGTTTGCCATTGTGGAAATCGTTTCCAAGAAGTCATGAACAGTAAAATGAGATGATAATCTATAATTTAAAATAGCTAAAATAGCTACACCTTATTCCTCTGTTATTGAGCCTTACAGGGCTAACCTGAGAGAACTGGATTAAGTTTGCCAGTGACCTTTTAAGAGTTTTCCAAGCACAAAATCCTCTGTGGGACACAGATGGTTTCCTGGATTCTGTGAACTTAATGTCCTTCAAGACCCACTGTCACCATATTTCCTGACTCCACCCAAAGACATGCTCATCAGACAAAACCAGACAGCAATGAACTAGGCCTTCACTGATTAGCAGGAAAACTAACACTCCTTCATTTGCTCAGCAACTTCACAAATGGGATAACTATGTCACATCCACTGAAAACATGCGCCAAGTAATTATTCAACAATGGCAGCATCTTTTTATATTGTTACATTGAAAAAAAAAAAACAAAAAACAAACATATCTGCAGCCAAAATCCATTTCCATTTTCAAAAACAGACTATTTTTCAGTAATATCAACCTTCTGCAAAGCTTACAGGTGGTCCCTCTTTCTACTCCTAAAACGCAGTTCTTCTTATCTATGATGAGAAAAGCAGAAAATATAGCCGGTGAGGATTACAGTCAGACCCAAAATGGGGAGAAAGGAATCACTCTGCTTTTTAGGCCCAACTGACCTCTAATTCTAGCAGGGCCAGTGATTCTCTTTGCTATCGACATATGAGGTAATTGAACAAGGAAAGTCACGAGCGAGTGAGCGAGAGAGACAGAGATGTAACATTAGCTGCTGGAAAACAGACGACAATGACAAGCCAGAGTCTGACTAGCCACTGCCTGTGGTGAAAGACAGCAATGAGAGACATTCTGTGACAAAGTATTGGCTTAGGGCCTGATTTCACCTTAAGGAAGTTAAAATATTCAAATCGGAGACCAAGGTTGATATTTATAAAGAGAATTCATGAAAATATGAAAAACATATAAATTGTACATTGGCTCACGGCACACATTTTCCTTAGTTCTTATGGCATTACGTATACATACGGTGGGGTCCAAAAGTCTGAGACCGCAAGTGGAAGAGCTTCTATTTTGCATTCTTCAATAATTTACTCAAAAAAATATATTACAACAATATATAATTAAAACAATATTACAAATTTTATTACCAGTTTGAGTGAAAGGTTGAATGTTTGAAAAATATACATGCATTTCCAGAATGTCTTAGTTTTCAGTATGTCCCCCATTTGTTTTCATTACTGGGAACGCTGGAGCTGGCATGGACTCCACAAGTTTGTGCATAACCTAATGATCCATGTTATCCCATGGTCTTTAAGTGCACAAAACTCTCTTGTTCTATTTGGGTCATTGGGGTCTGACCTTTTCAGGGGCTTGTCCATGTATACTGAAATCAGTCAGTGGCACCATCTGAGCAAAATGTAATGAAAATTGATTTTGCAATCTTGAGAAATATCATTATGGATTATGACATAGCAAGGATTATAAATCAATAGTAACTTCAGAACAAATGTAAACTTTGGATTTATGGAAGAAAGGAAGCAAAATGTCCACCTGCTATACCATCCCACCATGCCATAACTGTACTTACAAAGACTCAACTTATGGAAATCCACAGATACGAAAAAAAAAGATCATTTTCAGGAAAACAACATTGGGTTTGGGCAAAGGAAACGGATCTAGAACAAACCTCTGCCTGTTGCAGTCGGTTATGCTGTATGTTTATTCATATTTTCTCTTGATGGAAATGGTGAATTTGAACTTGAGGATTTTATTCTGACCACTTTGGTGGCTATTTATGGATTGACTTACCAGTTGTATGCATTTTTAAATTTATGGTTCAGGGTCAATTTGACCTGGTGAACACTACCACTGGGTCAAAAAGTCAACACAACTCAAGGGTTAATTACTTTATTGGCAAAAAAATCTCAACAGTAAATGACATCTTTGTGGTCTTAGTATATACTGTAGGTCAAAGCAAAATTATTGGCACCCCTGACAGAAAATGTGATAAAATACAATAAAAAATAAATAATAACATGATAGTGATAAACTCAAAATGACAACAGGTAACAAATACTGTAGTGAATTAATATTTCAGTGGAGCCAACCAAAATGATTTATTAATTAATTAAAAATCAATTTTCTCTAGATCAAAGTTTCACAATTAATGGCACCCCTAAAGATTATCATATATAAAATCTAACAAATTTAAAACAGGAATGAAATTTAGCTTATTTAAGTTCATCTAAGATTTAAAGAACTATATTGTATCATTACATTACTTTCAGCCTCACTAGGGTGTAGTGGTATAAGGTACCAAGAATAAAAAATCCCCTTGCCATCCAGCATCATGATGAAAACAAAAAATGGCAGTTAAAAAGAGACAGATGGTCAGATGAGACCAAAATAAATGTGTCGGTCAGATAACGCATCGGCATGTTTGGCGTCCAAAAACAGATGCATACGAGGAAAGGCACCTCATACCCACGGTGAAACATGGTGGTGGGTCAGTGATGTTTTGGGGCTGTTTTAATTTCAGAGGTCCAGGGGCACTGGTAAAGATCGATGGCTCAATGGATTCCACCAAGTATAAGGCAATTTTGGCTGACAATCTGGTTGCCTCTGCCAGAAGGCTGAGACTTGGCTGTAGGTGAACTTTCCACCAAGACAATGACCCAAAGCACACCTCTGAATCCACACAGAAATATTTCTGGGACAACAAAATCAATGTTCTGCAATGGCCATCTCAGTCACCAGACCTCAATCTGATGGAAAATCTGTGGGCTAAACTGAAGAGGGCAGTTTGTAAGTGCAAACCCAAGAATGAGAATGATCTTGAAAGGATCTGCAAAGAGGAATGGTACAAAATCCATCCAAATGTGTGCCTTAACCTTGTCAAACAGTATAAGAAAAGACTTCATGCTGTTATGCTTGCCAGAGGTGGTTACACCAAGTACTAAACCAGAGGTGCCAATAATTATGAAACCTTAATGTTTTATGAATTTGTTTATTTATTAAATAAATGTAAGATTTTGGTTGGTTGCATAGGAACGTAAACTACAATGTTTTTTGCATCTCTGTATTTTCAGTTTATCTCAATAATGTTTTTTTTATTATTAATATTTTTTATTGTATTTTTACTGCATTTCCAGTCAGGGGTGCCAATAATTGACTGTATTTTTCACAAAATATAATTTGGGTCCACCATAATGTGGAGTGAGCTGAAGCCTGAGCTAAATAAACCAAGATAAAAGAATACCTGGAAAAATCAAGCACATATATAGGCACGCTCTTATCACCTGCACACATCGCAAGCTGTCAAATGTATTTTTTAAATATTAAAAAATGAACCCAATAGCTGACAAATGATAAATGGAGAGAAACACGTGTGAGTGAAAGAGAGAAATCTAAAACAGCAAACTGCGGCTCCCAAAATGTTTTCAGTTGGGAATCTATTGTTTTGCTTTTTTGTATGAAAGTTTTCCTTTGTTACATGTTCCATGCTCAAGTTTATAAGAACTCCTGAAGTGTGTCCCATTCGGGGCCTGTCTCTGGCAGCGCTAATGTGGGGGGGATTATGGGAGGCATAATACTGGTGAGGGGTAACATGGGCCTTATGGCACGAGAATTTGCACCACTTTCTAAATGGCCAATGATATCCTTGAGTGAGTTACATGTTTGTTGCAAGTCCAGTATTTCAGCAGAGGTGATTTCCATTACATCAGCCTTTCCGTTGAGCTGGCTCAGAAACGCAGTACACTTCTTCATCATGCTTTGAACTGATGTCATATTTTCAATGAGTTTCTTTGTTTCTCTCAGTTTCTCATCCAGATCACTGAGATCCTGTTTCATCTTCTTAATCTCTTCCTCAACCCCTTCCTGTTCTCTCCTCAAATTTCTCAGCTTTTCTTCAATATCAGAAATGATTCTTCGATATTCAGCTGCCATGTCCTCTAATTGTTGACATCTTTTTTCTGCTGCTATGCAAAAGCCTAAAGACACAGCACATGAAATTCCCCCTGCAATGGTTCCTGCAGATGAAATGACAACAGTAATCAGTATGGGGTAGTATTGATGGAGTGCACTACATATGAAAAACACAAAGGAATCCAGCAGCACAAACACAGGAGTAGTCACCATTATTAACCTCAGTTAAGATCACTTTGGATTCTTTCATTGCTGTGTACATATTTGGTGGGCTGCTTAATGAAGAATGAATAGAGGTTAGACATTGTGTCAGATACCACTTTTAGACTAAACATTACATCATGTTCCATTTAGCTGACGCTTTTATCCAAAGTAACAGTTGATTAGACTAACCAAGGTGCCATTTCCCCCTGGGAGCAATGTGGGGTTAAGGGCCTTGCTCAAGGGTCCAACAGCAATGGTGTTCTTGCTGTGACTGGACTGGGGGCATTGCTCTTTCATTTGAAATTATTAAGGTCAGCAAATCTTCCATTCAAATTGCAAATATGAGCATTCCAATAGCATAAATGTAATAGTATTCATACATGTGGCAGGTTTGGTTGTAAATAATAAATTATAGCTACAAGTTAATTTGGAAATCAAACTGATGATAAAGAGAAACTTTTCCCAGCGACATTTATTGCTGATATTCAACATGTCATCCCAAAATATTTTTCTTTTTCCATGTATATTTGTGACAAGTGGGGAAGTGATTGACTGACACGTTAAGGGCAAATAGGACCTTAGCTTGACACTGATTCAGGTGTTTTAATTTTCTATTCATTTAAAAGGCTTTCCAAATGCTTTCAGTCTTGTCCACAGACTCCCAAACAAAACACAAAAATACATTTTCCTGATTTCAGATTGAAATGTTCCATAGAATTAATCTTGTTGTAATATTTTTGTGATATTAGTGAGCAAAGTTAGCAGCACAAATGTGTACTGTTACAACTTCCTGAAAAGAGAATTGCAATATAGTTTTTAACACTATGTCAAAGTATGTGAACCATGATTTCGGTTATGAAAATGTCATGACTTTCATGTCTTGTGGTTTGTTTATCAACTGTGGAGAAAATGATTCAAAATGATTCAATCATGGCTCAAAAATGGCTTGACATTAAAAAAGTATGTCTGTGTGTGTTTGTGTGAAACGTATACTTACCTACGATGGGAATTAACATTACAACAGCACTGACTAAAGCTGCAGTCTCTGCATCTTCATAGTCCTTCTGAGCTTTCCTTTTATTTTCATTGGCTTCTGCGAGCTCTGATTGGTTTCTCCTTAAGTCACGATCACGTTCCTTCTTCTCCTTCTCGAGCTGCTCAGTTTGTGTCTTCCGTTTCTGCAGGTCGTCTTCTTTTGATTTCATCTTGTCCTTCAGAGTTTTCTGCTCCTTTATCAGCCATTCACATTTATCATTTAGGTTTTGAAGTTTTTGATGAGCAGTTTCTGTGGCCTGTTGTGTTTCACAGTTTGCTGTTGATATCAGACGTAATATTTTCTCGCATTCTGACTCTCGTATAGAATTTGGGTTAATCCCATTGATAGCATTAGTGAGTGATGAAATGGCGGCCAAGCCCTCCTTCAGCGGAGGTAGAATTCCATTTCTAAATTCTTCTGTGATCTGTCTGTGGTTCACCATGGCCATGCTGACAATCTGGAAAAAAATGTTCTCAATGTGAAAAAAACAGAATGTATTTCACCAAAATGTGTCTTACCAGATAGAAATATATATCTTTCTATTCCCAGTGTATTACATATGCCAAAACTTAGATTTTTAGATATTTTATCGAACTTCTTTGTTTCATAGACTACATATGTACTGTATGTGTATAAAATGTTCCATTATAGTCAACAGTAAAGCAACAGATTTTTGTTAATCTGGATCTGCACCAACAGTTCTCCAAGAGAAAAACAACGCACTTTTCCAGTTTGCATAGCCTGAGTCAAAGAACATATTATTAGATATAATAAAAGAATTATTAAATACAATAAAAAACAATAAAAGAATAATTATTGTTGTGAACATATAAATATTTCTTAAAAACATATCATGAGTCAAGTGGTTTCATTGAAGGTTGTGCCAAGATGATGGAAAGCCCCCAACCACAAGGCAATTGCCCTGGAATTTGCAACACGGGAGATGTATTATTTAATCAAATTTCATCAATAATAATTGATATAATTTGCCATAATATTATAATAACCATAAAGGCTAAAATAAGTGTTGTGTCACGTTCTCTGAGTTCCCCTGGTTAATAAACAGTTATTTCTGGCTTCTTCAGTTCAAGAGCTGAATATAGAATATCAAACTTCAACAATCTAACTTTACTGCAGTCATCTGACAGTTATGTACTTAAGCAGCAGTGGCATCAAGTCAACGCCCTACCAACGCCCTAATGATTTGAGTAATTTTTCTCAAAATCATATATTGGATCCCTTTATTATATTTGTATTGAAATATAAATTCCACGTATGGTGGTTGATGTTGAAATTACTTTTCAATATTGATGTCTGGATATGCGATGCACTTTATTATCTTCCAGGCAACGGCAGTACGTGTGGGCGTGCGGTACTTTGAAATCGCAGACTGTTCAAACTAGTATTGGAATTCACATTCACAAATAAATATGAACACTCACATGAAAAAAAAAATCTGATCTTAGAAAAAATCGGAATTGAACGTTTGAACAGTCTGAACGTAGCCTTAGTCAACAGTTCCTTCAACATGCATACTTCATTCAACAAAAATATACGTTGTCCCACTGGTGCACACACAGGCACTTATGGTGACAGATTGGGATGTAACATGAATACAAAAGGCAAATTATGTCTCCTTTTGCATGCCATATTTGGAGAACATACATCATCTCCTCATATGGAAGTAAAAACATATCTGTTTATGAAATCCTCCTTCGGAATGGTGAAACTAGAAGCCACATAGCAAATTGCTGTGCTCCTTCACTTGTGTTCCACTAATTTGCATATCTGATTAAACATTCAAAATGCACTTCCATCATGTCTACAAAAGCAGTTTTCACTGTCTTGATTATGCAGTGTCACATATACAGACATTAAGGCTTACCTTGTTCAGTAGTTGAATGAGAATATCAGTGTCTTTGCTAAAAAATAAAAATAGAATAAAGAAATCTCATTGCCCATCCTTTAAAAAAACCTTTGCAATGTTTAAGTTAAACAGATTTTACATTTGTTTTCCTTAAGATGGTGGTTATTTTAAAAAGTGATGGTAAAGACAGAAATATCATTTAGTACCAAAAATGCTTACTGTTTTCAGGCCATATTTGGTAAGTTAAGAACAAGTTTTTATTCTCAGTCTGGTTAAACTAACAAAAAAATAAGATGAAATTGAACTCACCCCAGCATCCACCCATTCAGTGGTTCTGATACTCTTGCATCCACAGCTCATATTTATCCTCTACCAGGAATGTAAGCCAGCCCACCTTTGCTCTCTCTTTTACTTTCAATATGACTCATCAGATCCTGTAGTTTTCCATATCAGCTATATGAAACTCGCTGCATAGCCTCACGAAGGGTCAGTTTACCCTCAAAATTTTCGCTTTTGAATTGCATACCACAACAAATGTATTTCATTGTAGCATAGCTGCTTATCGGCAACTGTCCTTTTACATGGAGTCTGTTAAAACAAAAGAAGAAAGAACAGTCTTTTCAGTAGACCAACAAGGGAGTCCTCTGACCCCCAGGATGGTTAGGCATGACTCTGCCCCTCTAGGACTCAGCCCAAGATGAAGTACAAATGTTTCCATTATTCAGGACCTAATAATGAACTTTCAAATGAATTCATGTTGTGTGGAAATGTATTTCAGAAATAATAAAAAAAAAAACAGGAGGACATATATAAACAGGACATAAAAAAATAAAAATGTATATTTTTTTCTTCATTTGAGCCCACAGTATTATGTAGATACATTTTGGAATACAAAAAGAAAAACATTAAAACCATGCTTATTGCATTTTAAACAGAAAGTTGCCGTGTAATGCTCCCCAAAAGCTGGCTGAAAATGGAAAGTCCCTTGATGAAAACACTGGCAGACGTCCCAAATGCTTGTGTACGACCTTGCAGAAGGTTGGTAAAGATAAACCATGACCCAGCATGCAATGTCTCAGTGTTTGATAACAGACCAGCCAAAAGGGAAGGGGATTGAAGAAGTCCTATTGCACCCCATCAGGCTTCAAGATATATTATTTTCTAATACGTCTAATAAGAAATGTTTGGGCGATTTTGGTCCCATAATAAGTTATACAATAAACAATTTTAGAACAGTAGAAAAACAAGTTAGCCAAACCATGAAAGACTAACATCCACACTCCACTGTGGAATAATCAAGGTCTGAATTCTGGGAGACCATTTCAGTCCCAGACATAGGCCTCCCGGAGTATCCATACACCAGGAGATATAAATGGGCCGAATGGGCATCTTGGTTTTCAGGAACTCAGTCAGCTGTTCGATATTCCTAAGTTGACATTTTTTCTATATCTACAGCTCCAATCAGCGTTATGTGCTTATGGAGTGCCCTGGGGATCTGAATTACAAACTCATCCACTCATAAATAGATTACTGAGTTCTCCTTATTGAGGATTTGTCACCATTTTGTATCATTGGCTATTGGAGGCAAAATACTCTTCTCTTAACATACAGATTAAATGGGAAAGAGACTTAGCTATAGCAGCAGGAAATTTGGATTGGGAAGGGATATGGGAAAATATTTAAATTGATTACAAAATTTAAATTGTATCAATTGGTGGTTGGGGTTTTTGGATGCATTGAAAATGCACAATTTAAATGTGCAGCCAGTTTAAATTGTGACTTATGTGACAGAAATCCCTGGCACATTTAAGCATATGGTTTGGGACTGCCAGGAGGTAAACTCATTTTGGCTTGCAGGTTTAACACCAGCAAAGAAACTAAATGTCCAGAGGTGGTTACCCCCTCATACACTGTTAAGAAATGGTTATGATATTTTCAAGATATCATTATGATGGAAATTTCAACAGTGAGGATTCAGGGGGTTGGGGGTGTTTAATGGTATTGTAATACACATTGGGCAATTTTGATATTTGTTCATGTAGTATGGATTAGATTTCTCTCTCATAAATATTCTAGAAACATATAAACAGGGTTCATACAGTATGCATTTATATTTTTATAAGTAAAATAAAAATGTGTATAGTTTTTACACAACTTCATTTGAGCCCACAAATGGTTGAAACAGAAAGTTGCCGTGTAATGCTCCCCAAAAGCTGGCTGAAAATGGAAAGTCCCTTCATGAAAACACTGGCAGACGTCCCAAATGCTTGTGTACGACCTTGCAGAAGGTTGGTAATGTCTCAGTGTTTGATAACAGACCAGCCAAATGCAGTGGAGTACGTGTATGTCAGGCAGTAATGAGCACACACATTTGTGAATTCCAGTAAGATCAATCATATATCAGATAACAAAACCTACAAAGGGGCAGATAAAACACATACAGTCATTCATGTTCTCTGCGGTCAGCCTGTAGTTAAATATTAGACAATCTTGACTTTTATTCATGAAGTACGGAATACGTTTCTCGCTCATAAATGTGCTCTAGTTTCCTGCATGCTATGACTGTGAATGACATATTTGATGAAATAGCAGTGGAAAAATATATAGTGGTGTTAAATAAATATTCCCAAATATTCCCATTTAATTCTGTCAAATGCTTTTTCAGCATCTAATGACAAGGCTGCACAAGGGGAGTCTGCCTGCTGTGATTTGTGTGTAATATGTGGCAAACGGCAGACATTGTCAGCTGCCAATCTTCCCTTCATAAACCCCACTTGATCTGAATTAATTAACTTCCCCTTGTAATTTTCAAGTCTTGAAGCAAGTACTTTGGAGTACAATTTAATGTCTGTGATCATCAAGGAGATCGGCCTATAGTTATTGCATTTAGTAGGATCCTTATCCTTCTTGGGCAACATTAGATTTAAGTGATAAGTGACAAGATATTCATGCAGTGTTCATATGTTGTGAAAGAATCCTTGATTAACAGCAGCATGTACAGTCTCCAGCAACACTAGGCCAAGACTATCCCAAAAATGTAACAGAAATTCGGGGGGAATGCCATCTGGTCCTCAAGGCTATATGTAATTCCTCCAAAGAAATAGGGTTACCTAGCTTCTCAGAAATAATAAAAAAAACAGGAGGACAAATATGTCATTCACAGATTCTGCTTGGCTTAAATTGGGAAGGTCAATTGTGTCCACAAATTGATTACATCGGCCAATTTCAACCACCCCAGCTGAAAAATAAAGGTCCTGATGAAAGGATTTAAAAATGCAATTCATTTCTTTTGGATAAAAAACTAAGCCCTGAGGTGACCTAATAGAATTTATAGAGGACTATTTTTCACATTGTTTTAATTTAAATGCGAAAATAATACCTCTGCCTAACTTTATGGATAACGAACGCCACTTTTCTTCTTAATAAGTCATGTATTTCAGATTTAACTGCCATGAGCTTATGCTCCACTGACTGGTTATAGCTGATCTGCTTCTTTTTTTTGTTGTCAGGTATATGATTGATCCTGCTGGACCACCAACCACTGGGGCCCTAGTCATTTACCTTAACCACTAGACTACAAGCTGCATTACAGTTGAGGTCTTTCAAAAACGTTTTCTAGAACTTGATGGGATTAAGCCCACCCCTAAAATACAGTCTTTAAAATGTAAGGTTTTACAGGTTCATTGTGGGGGGCAGTTCACACACAATATTTTTGTGATCAAGAACAGACACTCACTGACACTTCACCCAAAATATTGAAAAAAAAACACATGCATTCCAACCATCAGTCTCTGCACAGAACAAAGCATGTTGTACGTATGGACTCTGGGTTAGGTGAAATATAGTTTTTATAGTTTGTGTGTGTAATCTGCCCTTTATTTAAAGAGACTGTTTTAGCATGTCATTCTATCATGCACTTTATATTTTGACATATGCACGTGTGATTCAGTAATTACATTGTGATAAATCGGCATTGTTAGATGTTTATTTTTTTATTTGAAACACTGTATACTTTACAAATACTCTACGTTCAGTTCTACAGCTTCTTATACAAATTGAAAATTATGCTTTGCATTTGTTCTCAATTGCACACACAGTGACTATAATACTCAGTCAAACTGAGCTTGAGGAAGCTTTAAAAAATGTTTTTCATAGTATCCTGATTAAGAAGACTGATTTATGACAGAATGTTTTGAGTATATAGTAAAGGATCAACAAACATTTTTATTTCAAATAATTAAGTTGACTTATTTACTGCATTAATGCTGAGGTTTACAGATATGTATTTTTTGTTTAATATTACAGCAAGTTAAAAAAAACAGAACTTGTTTTTCATTTTTTTTTTCTGAGCAGCTTGTGCTGTGGCTTATTACAAACTTTGCACAAGGTGGTACTTACAGATTAGAGAGGTGTGTCTGTGTATTTGTGAAGGGGTTTTCCATTTTCACTTACCTTTTGGAAGAGATGAACATCAACTTTCAGTTTAAAATAAAATGATCATGTTTAATGTTTTCCTTTGCAAATAAGATTAAACATGTTTTGCAATCCAAATTGCACCAGGAGGGAAGCTGGCAATTCTAACCACACATTTTTTAAATATGGCAATTCAATCCATTAATTACACCAGTCCAAATAAATGGCTGTATAATAATAAGGTTCATGAAGGGCTTTTTCCTAGTTGACCTCTTAAGCAAACTAACTTGCAGCTAAAAGGGGTGTTGGTGGGCTCATTGCTCATTTTGAGCCACACAGAAATTCAGTGTTTTCTTAAAAAATTTTTTAAATGTTTATTTACATTTTATGACCATTTCATGAGGAAAAGGAAAAGGTTCATGAAGGGGTTATTGCCTTTTCCCAAATGCAAAATTGTTTTGCATCCTGGTTAACCAAGGAGGTCTGCTGGTTTTTGATGAAATGGATGATATGGTTGATATGCGCATGTGTGCAATGCTTTCAGCTTTCACATTGCTGGCATGGAAAACCACAGACGTTGAAGAGTCATAATGAAAGTGAAAGAGGCAGCAAGGTGGGCTGGCTTACATTCCTGGTAGAGGATAAATATGAGCTGTGAAAACAAGAGTCTTTCAAACTGAATGCGGTGGACTTTGTGGTGAGCTCAGCTTCATCTTCTGTTTTGTTTGTTTAACCAGACTGAAAAAGACTGAGACTTAACTGACCAAAGATTGCCTGAAAAGTTTTTGATGTTTTTTTTTTTTTTACCAGCACTTGAAAAAATGTATTATCTATAGTTATTATCTTAAGAAAAATAAATGTAAGTTCTGTTTAACTTAACAAAGAATGAGATTTGTATGTTCTATTTTTATTTTGTAGCACAGAAGCTGATATTTTCATACATCATAACGACTGAATAAGGTAAGCCATAATCTCTGTTTTGTGAAACATAACTGTGTATGTGAGACAGTCTAATCAAGACAGTGAAACCTTTTTTATAGACATGATGAAAATTCATTTTGAATGTTTAATCAGATATGCAAATTAGTGGAACACAAGTGAAGGAGCACAGCAATTTGCTATGTGGCTTCTAGTTTCACCATTCCGAAGGAGGATTTCATAAACAGATATGTTTTTACTTCCATATGAGGAGATGATGTGTGTTCTCCAAATATGGCATGCAAAAGGAGACATAATTTGCCTTTTGTATTAATGTTACATCCCAAGCTGTCATCACAAGTACCTGTGTGTGTACCAGTGGGACAACGTATATTTTTGTTGAATGAAGTATGCATGTTGAAGGAACTACATTCAGACTGCAGCTCACTTCTGATTTTTTCTTTAAATTTGATTTTTTTTTAAAGTATTCATATTCTTTGTGAATTTGATCCAGATCCAATACTAGTTTGAACGGTCATTGATTTTAAATGACACACACATGCATGTGAACTGCTGTTGCCTGGGTGATAAAGAAGTGCATTGCATACCAAGACATGTTTATGTCAATAGTAAAAAGTAATTTCAACATCAACAACCTTAGGTGGCTTTGCTTGAATTGAGTTTTTTTACAATAAGGATAAAAAGAGCGTTCCAATATAAGATTGTAAGAAAGATTTCAACAATGCATTGGTAGGATGAATGCTTGATTTCATCTCTGTGAAAGCAAATAGCTATGTCAGGTAGCTTGCAAGCCAAACTGAACAGTGTAGCTATCAAACATTTGCTAAGTAGCTTTCAAAGATCTACAGAGCTGACTTAGCAAAGTCTTATGAGTTACGAGTTTATTTGGTTCAGTAATCCTCAAGGACAGACTATTTTTGTGACAAAATATAATTATAAATAAGAAGTTTGACTATTTAAGTTAAAGAGACATTAGATCTCGTGAAAATAAATTAACAACATTTAGCTAATGCAAGCTCATGCTTAATGCATTTGTTCAATAACAAAAATTAGGTCCCCAGCTAAACTGGGGTGTTGTAGCTGTGGGGGACATGGAGGATGTCTCCTCCAAGATGATGCATCTGATTTGCACGAAACTTGGTACATAGAATCTTGAGACGAAAATCTTTGAATATTCTACAAAGAAAGTTGCTATGAAAAACATGGCCGCAGTAAGCCAATGAATTTTGTGGGCGTGGCCTCTGTTGATATAATCAGCTATAACTCCTGAAAGATCCGTCATCTACAGTCCATTAGACTCATATTTCCTGAATTTGGTGTTACTCCATAGGTGGTATTATAGCAAACAGATGGTCATAACTCCTAAACTAATTGTCCTATCAAATTGCAATTTTGTATGGTGTATGTTAGTCAAGGCTCCTATGGATATCTCTAAGTATAAGGTGATTGGTCAAAAAAGATGGCAGATATCAGCCAATCAAATTTCAGTAGCCATGTAATGGGGTGTAACTCCTCAATACAAAGTCCAATCATCTCAAAATTTAAGACTTCACATCTATCAGAAAAGAAGCTAAAGCGTACCAAATTTGATGTAAATACATCAATAGGTGGTGCTATAGCAAACAGATAGTGAAAACTCCAAAACCAACCGTTTGGTTATGTTGAAATTTTATAAACTACATTGTGGTGAAAGGTCAGGACAGTTGCATGGGGGGCAGGGGGAGGGGGGTTGTTTGCTTGTAAGTCATGTGACACTGGTCCATGCATGAAATGTGAATGTATGAAATGCCTTCAGCTTTCACAGGACTGGCATGGAAAATCACAAGATTTTACTTATGAGTTAGAAAAGTCATAATGAAAGTGAAAGAGGGAGCAAGGGTGGGCCGGCTTACTTTTCCTGTTAGAGGATAAATATGAGCTGTGGAAACAAAGAGTCTTTCAAACTGAATGCGGTTGACTTTGTGGTGAGC
This sequence comes from Albula goreensis, assembly GCA_022829145.1. NCBI lineage: Eukaryota > Metazoa > Chordata > Actinopteri > Albuliformes > Albulidae > Albula > Albula goreensis. Next base: position 4,887,931 of record CM040747.1, read on the forward strand.
TCAGCTTCATCTTCTGTTTTGTTAATTTAACCAGACTGAAAAAGAGACTTAACTGACCAAAGATTTCCTGGAAACAGTAAATATTTTTGGAGTTAAATGATATATCTTTCTTTGCCAGCTCTTTGGCAAAAATGTCATAATCATCAACTTTAGGACAATAAGATTTAGTTCAAAACTAAAAAAACAGTTCAAAACTTCACTTAAAAATTGCAAAGAGGTGTTTTAAAAAAAGGAAGGACAAATAATGACATTTGTATATTCTATTTTTGTACCACAGAAGCTGATATTGTCATACATCACAACTACTGAACATAAGGTAAGCCATAATCTCTGTATGCGCGAGACAGCCTTATCAAGACAGTGAAAACTGCTTTGAAGACAAGAGGGAAATGCATTTGGAATTTTTTAGCCAAATTTTTTTACAAATTACTGGAACACAAGTAAAGAAAGGAGCAGAGCAACTGACTTTGGGTTCACTAGTTTCATCATTCTTTCCATTTGAAGAGATGATAGAAGTTCTCCAAACATGATATGCAAAAGGAGACGTCCCGATCTGCAACCATAAGTGCCTATGTGTGCATGTGTGAGTGCAGCAGTAAAACACAGTGTGTGTGTGTGCGTGCATGCGTGCCTGCGTACATACATACATACATACACACACACACACACACACACAGACAGGTCCATTAGTATTTGGACAGTGGTTCAGTTGTCATCATTTTGGCTCTGTACGCAACCACTAAAGTAAAGACTGTCAGCTTTACTTTAAGGGTTTTTTCAAAAATATAGTATGAACCATGTAGGAATTACATCCATTTCTATTCATAGTCCCCCAATTTTACAGGCCCATGAGCTACATGCAGCACTGTAGTGTAGTGTACCTGTATTGGCTAAATAGCCAAGAAACTGTACACATACAGTATTGTATTTCAGCTAATGTATCTGGCAAGGTAATATATGGGTTAAATAGGTTATGTCTGCTACGTCCCATTCTCCGATCGGGATCTCTGAACTCTATTATAAAGTTATTGCTTGAACTTGAAAGTGCGTTAACTTTTAATATGTGTACATGTTATGGGCACCTGGGGGATAAGAACAAAAATAGAAAGCCCAGAATTATAAACATACAAACACTGTCCTTTCTGTCTAAATAAGCACTAATGGTTCACAGTTTGTATGTATGTACATTTAGGTTCCATAGTTGTAGTGTATCTCAATTTGGTCATCATGATAAACCTTGTGACTATGATATGCAGATTTTGTCAAATATGTGTACCATTAAAGGTCATAGAAAATATTGGACGTCATTAAGAAGATAGCTTCATATTTATTTATTTACATTAGGCAAATCTATGTGAGCCAACAGCACAGAGGGTTTATGACTAACATCAATGAATTAATCAGGGATCAAAAAGTTGAACCAGTTCCAGGGCTGAAAAATAGGTATTACCCTGGTGGATATGACACAAATGCTTGGACCTTTATATTTTGTGTGGTCTCATCATACAATTGTAGTACTCATCATACAGCTAATTGTACTACAACTTTAATTCATAGTTTTACAACATTTTGTCAACACAGTTTAAATGGTGGTAAACAGGGCATGATTGGGGCTGAGTGAATGTTCATTCAAATTACGTTCTTTAGTTGAGCATTTAATTGATGATGCAATATGTCTTGGGGTAGGAAAGTACATTAAAGAGTGCGATTAGAGGACACACATGACAGGAGGAAGGGTAAATTGTGCTCATTTTAGAGACATAATTGGTGGTTCCTTCCAATCATTTTTTATGGTGGCTTGTAATCTTTGAAATGTTAATTCCAGAATTTTTGTTATTCAGAACACACAAATATTGGGCAGGTCCATACAAATGAAAAAAAGTTGTAGCATGTATGTGACCAATACTATATTATACCCATGAGATATTATTTTAGGAGTAAATGTTTCCTCAATTGATAAGATACACTAGCGCACTTGTAATTCTAAGATTTAATTCTTTCCAGACAACGAAAAAGATCATGGCGGACAGTAACAGCATTGCTAACCTGAATAAAGGAATGAAGAAGACATACAGGGCTCAAGATGTCCGAGAGGAAACCGAGCTGAAAATGAGATCCTACGCCAACTGGGGAGAGTTTCTGGTCCCAGGGCCACTGTCTATTGCTATACTCGGTGAACTGGTGTTTATCTCAGCTAACACTGATTTTGCTATCAATAGGTTCACACCTGACAAAAAATATACCTACATAAAACACCCAGAGTCCTTCAGGGCCTGCCTGATGCAGGTCTGCAATGATGGATGGAAAGCTTTCAATACGGCTCATACAAACATGGATAAGATTCGACTCCTGAGCTTAGGCATTCCAAATGATGTGAAGAACGTGGTGCAGACCCTTATGCAAGAAGACCAGAAATGTGGAGTCACTGCTTCCTGTTCAGCTGGGAAAATGAAAGGTGTTTCCAGTAAGTGCTTTGATCTGGCAAAACATGTTGAAGGTGATTTCCAGAAACTCATTGACCTGATCTCTGAGCTTCTTGAAAACTGTACTTCTGCTAAATCAGCTCACCAGGAGGCGCTGAAGGAAGCTAAGCAAGCCATAGAGTTCACTGAGCTCAAGAGACAATCTGCAGAACGGGCCAAAAAGATGGCAGAAGAATACCATACGATGGTAAACAGGCAACTTGAAGAATCACAGGAAGCTTACAAGGAAGCAATGAGCTCCATGCCCAGTGGAGGTCAAATGTTTGCATTAGCTTTGGGAGATGCAGTGATTTCAATGATAACTGTTTTGCCAAATCTTCTTAACAAACCGTCTCATGCACTTCCCAAGGACACCAAACAGACCCTGGATCTCAGTCTCCAGAATCAAACCAGATGGCCACAATGAGAATTGCACAAAATGCTACTATTGTTTTTAAACTGTCACAAAGTCTTTTGAAGTTTCTTTCTGAAGATGGAAAAGTTGATATGAGTAAGCTCCGTGACCAGACGACAAATAAACCACTGGCAACAGGCATTGGCAAAACTTTCAAGAATACTGCAGATTTTATAAAGAATGAGCAGGACTGTAAAATCAAAAAAACTGCTTTGGATCTCTGCAAGAAAGGAGAAAAAATCTGTAAAATGCTTGAAAATCCTGAGAAATTTCCCCAGAAAAAGATTGGTGAAGCCATACAGAAACTGGTAAAGAGAGCAGAGGAATTTAAGGTTTGTTGTAACAATATAACAGCTACATCTGCCTTTCAGCCAAGAGCCCCAAATGCATCAAAAGCAATGGGTGAGTCCTGTGGTTCAGAATCATCTGGAAGCCTTCTGAGGTCCACAGTCCAAATGAGTCAAATGAAAATTGAGCAGAGCAAGCAGCAGCTGAGAGACAGCAGAGAGGAATACCACAAATCATTTGAGAACATGAAAAAATGCACCCAAGAGTTTGACAAAATCCTCAGTGAAATGCGAAAACTTGATGTGGAGAAGATTGATTTTGAAACTACAATAAAAATGCTTGCAAAAGGTTTAGATGCACTGGGAAGAGTGAGAGAACAGTGGACCAAGATGGTGCAATTCTTCCAAATGATCAGCAACTTAATTGAAACATGTCTGAAACAAAACATCACTGACTTTGTCAGCCAGTGTGAGGCGGTTCCTGCCATTCCCAACTATCGGCATTTAGACTTCATTAAAGACATGCTGTATGGACCAGCTTTTCAGGCAAGCAATATCGCTCACCTTGTGCACATGATCTCTGAGACGTATGTTCAGGTCTCCAGTCAGTACCTGATGGATGGCATTAGTAACTTGGGAACTCTGATGTCTCTTGAGCCAGACAATCCTGAATTTAAAAGAGCTCGACTGGAGCTGCAGGGAAGTTGTGAAGAGGCTCAGAAGGGGATTCTTGAGCTTGTGGAGAAAAACAGAGATGATTTTGATGAACGGATTGAGAAGAGAATTGACACCATCAACCAGAACCTGAAAGCTGTGCTGCCAGCTCCTTCCAGAGAAGAACAGAAAGCCATTGAGGACACTGTCCGAAAGGATCCCAATCTACAGTTGAAAGAGATATCAAAAGAAGACGAAGATGAATTTGTCTAAAGTTAGCAGAGAAAACCAAGAGGGATTAGAAAATAATATGAAACTCATCACACATTCACACACTCTCTTACACACACACACACACACACACACACACACACACACACACACACACACACACACACACACATACACACACACACACACTAACGATGTATTCAATTCCCTCAAAAGTGCTCAGATTGTGGACTTAAATAGAATCAAATTGACGGTCATAAGGCTCATGCTGTAGTTTAAAAAGACACAATTCTTTATTTACTTATATTAGCAAAACAACATGGTCAGTTTTAAGGTAATGCATTTATTCTCTAAAGTGCTGGGATTCGTGTTTCTTTTTCACATTTTTTTTTCTTTTAATCGGGTGATCACTAGATTTACGAGATGCTTTCCACTTCGGTGACTTCATATTACCTTTCCAATTTGTTTGTACTTTGCATTAAGATTTTTTACTTCTTGTTTTTTTCTTGGTAAATTGTATGCATTAATCTGAAAGTTTTAGTTTGCATTATTGGAAATGATTAACACTGGCTATGTTTACATGTACATCAATAGTCTGATTATGGAAAATAGTTGGAGTAAGACATTTGTCTGATTAAGATGTTTACATGTCATCACCACCAGCCTTCAAACCTGTTCACTCATATTCACTGGGATAACCAATTCAACGTTTCAGAAACACGTTTGAAAATGTCACCTTTGTGATTTACTACCCATCAATAAAATGCTCAAGTACTCCTTGGCACATGGGAAACTTGGTCAGAATGGAACAGATGCAGTTAAGATGTATTCATGCCTTAATGGTGTGATTACTGTTGGAGTATACCCTATGCCTTACTGCGATTATGGTTACTGCCTCTGTGAACATAATCACAGTAACATAACCACAGTATGGTGTTGGCATGGTTACGACCATACTCACATTACTGCCTTAATCACATTGTAACTGGATTATTACAGTGCATGTAAATGTAGCCACTGAACACCTTTTTAATCTTTGTCAATCCCTATGAAAATGGATATTTTACAAGCCAACCACAAAGCTTAAATTTAATCTATTAAAGCTGTAAAATGTTCAAAAAATGTTGCTGTTAAAAGAAATGTTAAAGTTGTAAAATGTTGGTGATGGGGGAAAAAAATCTCATTTTGCACAAATGTTTACACAGCTTGTCAAACATATCAGCCTGCTTTAATGTATTTTACTTGAAATGGAGAAAAATGAGCCAACTTTGTTCTGGTTCAGATTTGGTAAACGTTGTGCCTATCTCTTCATGTAGCATTTGTAAAATCACACTTTGATTACACAGGAAGAATTCTCTTGTGTAAACGCAGTAATTTCTTAGTTTCATGTGAGATATAACACTGTATACTGAATCTGTGCTGAAATCATGGCCCTACCTAACCGTAGCTGAAATAACAGGCTTTATTACTCTCTTTAAATTTACTTTTGCTTGCTTCCAACAAAATGAAAATATATATAATCATTATCAGTGAACTGTATAATAAATGATATATGGTCTATCATATCTACACTTTTGATTTGTCAAACGTGTCGCTTCTTTATAAATTTGATAAGCTCAAATAAAGCAATGCTTTCATTCAAAATAACCATTTCTTGCCTCTCATTTTGTCAAGCACCAAAAAAGTAAATGTAGGTAGGAGATGATTCACAGTCAGAAAATTAAGCATTTACTGAATCTTTAAGTTGGTTTTTCAATAAATGGGATGTTTAATAAAATAGCTTTTAGTTCCATGATCAGTGCATGATTTTTTTGTTGTTGTTTTTTATTATTATTATTGAAACGCATCTTTGCATCGTAACTCACCAGTGAAAGCAGGGTAAATAGCAGGTATGCAATAGAGCTGATATAATGTTACAGACAGATGTGGGCTTTTCAGAAGGGGGAGACACAGAGACTTAAAGTTGGGGGTGTGTCTCATTAGATGAAGGACAGGAATGTTCCTCTGCTGAACAAAAACACAAACTAATTTCCAGCAATTTCATGTAAAGATACTCAAGTGTAATCCAAATGAACAAAAATCAGTTGGTTTATTGTTGGCTATAATGGAACATATACACTTACATATATTTTCTAAGAAACAGAAAAAAAGTTACACATAATATTTTAAAAAATAGCTAAATGAACAAAATAGCAATAGGCCTCATTCATACTGATAATTGTTGTATTTCCCTTTTTGAAACAATAGAACAGACAAACAAAAGGAAACAGCAGTCACAAAATTTCTATAGACCAATACCCTCACCTTCAAAATAAGGAACCAAAATGAAAGTCAAAGCATGACAAACTGAATCAATTATAGCAATGCTATTTCATATTAATTTGGCCAAACCAATGAAGAACTATGCATTGGGGGAAAAAACCCTAAATTTTATTGTTTTGAAAATGAGAAAAACTTTAATGAACACACTTTGTAAATGATTTGTATGAATGGCTTAATAATGTGTTGCTATTAATTCATTGAAATCGTTCATTTTAAAGAGTGACTGTTTGTCTCATTAGTCAGTCAGGAGAATCTCTTTCGCTGTTATGATCAATGGCAGATGTAATACACAGGGTATGGAATGATACTGATTTTTATTTGGTGAGAAACATTTTGGTGAAACAGACTGATTTGACAAATTTGTTTTCACATTGAGAACATTTTTTCCAGATTGTCAGCATGGCCATGGTGAACCACAGACAGATCACAGAAGAATTTAGAAATGGAATTCTACCTCCACTGAAGGAGGGCTTGGCCGCCATTTCATCACTCACTAATGCTATCAATGGGATTAACCCAAATTCTATACGAGAGTCAGAATGTGAGAAAATATTACATCTGATATCAACGGCAAACCGTGAAACACAACGGGCCACAGAAACTATCCATCAAAAACTTCAAAACCTAAATGATAAATGTGAACGGCTGATAAAGGAGCAGAAAACTCTGAAGGACAAGATGAAATCAAAAGAAGACGACCTGCAGAAACAGAAGACTCAAATGGACCGGCTCGAGGAGGAGAAGGAGGAACGTGATCGTGACCTAAGCCGAAACCAATCAGAGCTTGCAGAGGCCAATGAAAATAAAAGGAAAGCTCAGAGGGACCATGAAGATGCTAAGACTGCAGCTATAGTTAGTGCTGCTGTAATGTTTATTCCCATCGTAGGTAAGTATACGTTTCACAAAAACACACACAGACATACTTTTTTAATGTCAAGCCATTTTTGAGCCACGATTGAATCATTTCAACTCCTCTGTAGATAAACAAACCTCAAGACATGAAAGTCGTGACATTTTTATAACTGAAATCATGGTTCACATACTTTGACAAAGTGTTAAAATCGTTGCAATTCCCTTTTTGAGAGGTTTTAACAGTAAATGTTTCTGCTGCTAACTTTACTCACTCATACCATATTAATTATTTGGAACATTTCAATCTAAAATCAGGAAAATGCATTTTTGTGTTGTGTTTGGGAGTCTGTGGACAAGACTGAAAGCATTTGGAAAGCCTTTTAAATTAATAGAATATTGAAACACCTGACTCAGTGTCAAGTGAAGGTCCTTAACTAGTGAGTTGATCACTTGCCCACTTGACAGAAATATGGAATAAAAAATGTTTTGGGGTGACATGTCAGATAACAGCAATATATGTCACAGGAAAAATGTTCTCTTTATCCTCAGTTTGATTCCATTGATTGAGTTAACTTGTAGCATAATTTCTTATTTAGAACCAAACCTGCCAAATGTATGAATACTTGAATGTGAAATTATTATATTTATGCTATTTGAAAGCTCATATTTGCAATTTGAAAGGAGGATTTGCTGAATTCAAAATGAGAGAGCAATGTTTTGCTGTCTAAAAGTGGTATCTGACACAATGTCTAACCACTATTTATTCTTCATTAAGCAGCCTACCAAATATGTACACAGCAATGAAAGAATCCAAAGTGATCTTAACTGAGGTTAATAATGGTGACTGCTCCTGTGTTTATGCTGCTGGATTCCTTTGTGTTTTTCATATGTAGTGCACTCCATCAATACTACCCCATACTGATTACTGTTGTCATTTCATCTGCAGGAACCATTGCAGGCGGAATTTCACTTGCTGTGTCTTTAGGCTTTTGCATAGCAGCAGAAAAAAGATGTCGTGAATTAGAGGACATGGCTGATAAATATCAAAGAATCATTTCTGATATTGAAGAAAAGCTGAGAAATTTGAGGAGAGAACAGGAAGGGGTTGAGGAAGAGATTAAGAAGATGAAACAGGATCTCAGTGATCTGGATGAGAAACTGAGAGAAACAAAGAAACTCATTGAAAATATGACATCAGTTCAAAGCATGATGAAGAAGTGTACTGCGTTTCTGAGCCAGCTCAACGGAAAGGCTGATGTAATGGAAATCACCTCCGCTGAAATACTGGACTTGCAACAAACATGTAACTTACTCAAGGATATCATTGGCCATTTAGAACATGGTGCAAGTATTATGCCTCCCATAATTCCCCCTACTTTAGCATTACTTGAGACAACTCCCCAAGGTGATGAACAGTAGGCCACCAGCCAAGAAATAATGAAAAAAACACCACCAAACCCAAAGATTTTCATTTTATTTTGTGTTTAAGAAAAACATGTGTGTGTGAGGCCAGTGGGAAAAGGTTTGATATTAATTTTTAGTATGTGGTATATACAGGTAATTTGGTTGCATGAAAAATACAATGAAATGCATGAAAACATTTTATTCATAAATATATACCTACATGTATTTACCTTATTTATTGACTCTGAAATCAATGCTGACTTCTTACGGAAATGTATCCCCCATTAGAAAGAGTCATTAGTCACTGGCTGCTGGTGCCTAAGGCCATACAAATGTAATTCCCCTTGAAGAGTTTTTTTGTCAATATAATACCTAAAATTTGTGTTCTGTAAAACTGTTCAACCTCTCAAACATTTTTGTTCAAAAGGGAAGGCCTATACTGAAGGCAAAATGTTATTGTTGTTTGATTCTTTTCAAAGAAATCAATAAAAATCCCACCAAAAATAACCAGGAAAAAGCCCCAGAAGCACATCCTGCTCTCTCAGTTCTCAGTCAAAGCCTCTCTCTGTGAGAGCCTTTACCCCGCGCGCTCTCCATATCTCACACAGGGATGGATTCTCTCTCCACCCTGGAGCAAACCGTTTCAACAATACTACACAAAAGCCAGGTGTCCTAACCATTTACCCCCTTCTGCTTACAACTCTTCTTTTAAAGGCCCGCCTGACACCTGAACCAGATGTTTTTTCAGCTGCACATAACATCCTGTGGTTTGAAGATGGTGTTAAACAGTGACTCAAGTCCGAAACTGACATCATTGAAAGCGTGAGAATGGTGGTAGTAAAAGTCACTTTTTTGACTTCCTTCTTAAATGATATGCTCTGAAATGATAGTTCGGCATATATTACAGATGTGATGTGGCTGTACTGGTCATAAGGTTATTGACAAAATGAGGTGGCATTAATTTTTTCAACAAGTTATTTGAACTCCTACTCCACCGATCTTTGCTTCTGTTTTACGAGTGTAACTTATAGCTTCCGTCCTCCTTAGCTGCATCTATTGCACCATGGATTTAAGATGCTATCTGTTCTGTATGCAAATTAAATTCTCTGAAATAATTAGTTATGTGCACATTATTCATGCAATAACTAGCTTAGATACACTCAGAGAGTCCTTAATAACTTTTGGATCTTATTGTTTCCTGTAATATGATTTATTCATCGATTTGCCTTCTGTAATTATCGTTCGATGGAACTTTTCTTCCGTCTTTCCCATCTCCTTATTGGTGTGCTCAGTTATTAACATAAAGCACTTGTCAATTCCGCATGCCATTCCTTCCTAAACAAGCAGTAACTTCCCAAACTCAGTTCTTTATTAATTTGAAAATCGTCTGGTACTTTTTTTTTTGCCAGTATTGAGAGTACAGTTCTATGCAGATGATAAAATTTATGAATATCAAACAGCTGAATATCAAAAGAAGCATCCAACACAGGCTAGGGGCAATGTAGTTACACTGACTGAATGAAGGGAGAAGAACAAACTGGAATGCTTTCTGCAGAGCTGAGGCAGCAAGGTAGCTTACACCACAAAAATGGAAGTCCCTGTTTTAGGAAAAAAAGGGGTTAAGAGGCAGGTGTGAAATGACCCTGTTAGGCCGAGTAAAGTGAGGCACCTCCAGTAAAGCGTTCACATGGTGAGTATGCGCTAAACCCTGGAGACTGTAATAAGGAGTGATTTGGCATACTTCAAAATAAAATACACACTTTTACGCATTAACAGTTTTCACATGTATGCTACAGTTTTGCGTATTGACAATGTTTTTTTTTTTTTTTTTAAAGTGATACGTGACCTCAACCACCCGAAAGCCGGCATATTTGAGACATTAAAAAGCACAAAATCAGCAAACCAGACAAAAAAGCAACTCTGTGACATGGTAAAGTATAATGTTTCCTACTGAGAAGCTGCAGGCATACACCATATCTGTTAGGCACCCACAACAATAATTTGTCATGCCAGACAACAGCAGTCAGCATTTTTCATACGTAGACTAATTATGCATCTGTGTGCTTCACCTTTGTTATGGATACATGTATATTTATTATGATATTTATAGAAATCTAATTAAAGTTAATTAAAATGGAGAGGGAATGTCCTTAATTTGCATAAAGAAACAAATTGGAGCATCTTAATCCTTTCCCCACTGAGAAAAAAAAAAAAAAAAAAAAAAAAAATGAATGCTTAAAGAAAGCCGGTTCATCCGATGAAAAGCACAAAGACACTCTCATGCCTCTTGTCTGAATCCTTTCATTATACTCCTCACTCCTGAATGCAAAAGAGCATTAGCCAAAACCCAGGATGCCCGCAATTTCTATGCTAAACTAAATTTTGAAAGACTTTAAAACTGTCTGTGGATCGAATGGACAGCAGAGTTTTTTCCACAGCTTGTTAACCTGAGAGGTGAGGTGCCTTAGCCTGCAGTTCTGATCTAATCATTCTCTCTCTCACTGCTAACCTCGCTGTTGACTGTTTTATGACGATCTTTGCCTGGTTTGAAAAATGTCAGTCCTTTTTCTAGCAAAAGTCAAAGATGTATACTTAAAATTACCAAAACAAATAGTATTATTAAGTACACTTATCAGAGCACTTCCGATAAATACCCTACTGTGCCAGTAGCAAATCTGAAACCTGCATGTAGAGTTAAAGAAAGGGTTTTTTTGTTTTTCTCTTTCATGGAGGCACTCTGTTAACAATTTCAGCAACTGGTCATAAAAAGGACAATCACTGCGGGCGCTAAGTTTTATACTTTTGTTTTCTCTCACAATTACTTAGGCTGCTTCCAAAAAGGCATACTGTGCCCTTTATAGTAGGGAAGAATCAGTACACGTAGTATGCAGTGTGTCTGAAATCTCAAATTGGCTGAATTAGTATGCAAGCGTTACCTACATGGCGTACTGCTTCTGGTAAAATTCTGCAGTGCGCAAGGACTGCACACTGCGCTATCCCACAAGGCCGTTGGGTAGATAGGTACCAAAGAAGAAGACGGCAGAGATTGTGTAGTTCTTTGAAGTTTGATGATGGATGTACATCAATTGTAAACTTCAAGCTATTAGACTGAAGAAAATAGCGACCACGATATCTATGATGGTATGTCCAAAAACCAGCGTACTGCACTGAGTAGTAGGCACTACATTGACGTCAGAGCAGTACGCTTTTGTTCGAATTTAGCAGGCACTGATTAGCATGCGATTTCGGACGCAGCCTTAGTTTGGTTAACGCTTTTATCCAAAGCAAACTAAATTTGAATGGGCTAACCAGGAGTCAATCAGCCCTGGGAGCACTGTGTGGATAAGGCCTTATGCAGGGACTCAATAAATGGCTGCTCTAATCTGGGCCTCGCACCACCACCCGTCCAGGTCCTAGTCAAGCGCTTCAGCCGCTAGGTTACACACGGCCCCAGTGACAGTCTCACCAGTCTATCCCCTCTGCCATCATTGTCACACAATTTCTCCCGATTCACATTTCAGCCAGGCGATCATCTTGGCATCTTTAGCTCTGCACCAGCAATAAATAAAGCCAAGCATCACCTGCAGAATTTCACAGGACTTATTCAGACGCACCTACTTAGTGAGCCATGCGTCATTTTACTTCCACAAGTGTGGAGAAAAAAAAAAAGTTTGGGAAAAGTAGCCTAATTTTGACAGAGAAGTCAGTGCAACTTTTTCATTGTTTGACAAGCCAGGTTTCTCTTTTTTTTGTATAATGTCTCTCCTGCCCTCAGCATGTCTTTCACACATAACGGTTGTTCGCCGAACAATCAGGCCTGAAGTCAGAGCTCTTGGTTCACTGTAATTTAGCGGGACACAGCCATTCTGACTCACTCAGTGAGCTTTTCTCAATTACTCCTTCAATCAATGCTTTCGTGGAGGGTTGCCAAGTTAGGAAAAACTGCTCTTATGAGATATTTGAGTTTGTAGTGACTTTTCATTGATTTTTTTTTTTATGCTGTCCATCTGAGGTTGTGAGTCTCAAAAGTTTAGAGAAAGGGGCTGCTAGGGTGTGGGGAATTCAGTTGCTGAATTTAAAAAAAAAATAAGCATCATTTTCATAAAACCTGATCAATGTGCCCACAAAGATGTGTGCATCTTATGAGAAAGAAGTAGTGAAAATGGACAGTGATCATTCCTTCTGAATTCACTTTGTGTTCAGCTCTGAATTATGCAAAGGTCAAACAAAAGCCTATTGTATTTTTAACTACAAAATCAACTTGTTGGTGCCGTGAATAAAATGAATCATTTAGCTAAATCATTTGTGTAAATTAATGTAGTCAAGTAGACCACCTGACTACTGCTCTGTACAAAACATAAATTGTTCTCACTGAAAATACATTGGCTGCAAATATACTGTAGCCAAAGAAAAGTGTGTGTGTGTGTGTGTGTGTGTGTGTGTGGGGGGGGGGGGGGGGTCAAATCATTGAGCTTATCATCCTACTGAGAATCTAAGATCATGTGTAGCATGAAGCCTTAGACTGAACCCCAACATGCTGACATTTTGAGTCATTGCTCCGAAAACTCTATGCATGTTTTCTCCACACTTCAAAAAAAAGGACAAACTGAATAAGTAATATTATGTCAAGGCCAGACACATGGCTACAGGCTAAAGCTTTCTCCTGTCAAACATAATGCCATCAAATTGTAGTCCTGTGCTGAATGGTTCAGAATCTTCCCCTGCTTCAGTGGTGCTCCCACATCAGCTAGCTCATCCAGTTCAAATAGGTATTTTTTGTAAGTTACCCAAATTATTTTATTTAAGTGTAATGGATAGACAAAGTAACAAAAGCACATAATGACAAAAAACTCTTACTCCAAAGAAACGGAGGACTAAAGCGTGTCATTACTGAAAGAGGCAAAATTGTTGGTACCTGAATTGCAGGTGTGTCACTTGCAGGAAAAACGAAAATGATTTAATGTGTCAAGGGTAACAGTGTGCAGCTTGACATGTTAGAATTACAGCTAAAGCAATACAAAGCCATTTTGGGTGAGCAGGTGCACCCTGTAGCGCAAACATTGTTTCCTCCAGAATCTCCTTTATTCCTAGACAAAAACAGTCCCATACACACGTAAACTGTGTCCTGTGGGCAGGGGGTAATAATTCTTATACATCGTCTTTGTCTACTCTCGGTTTTTTTTTAGAACTGTAAGATTCTGGGTGCGGTTGTGGTTGGATAAAGCTTTTGAGCTCTCCCTCCCCAGTTAGATCTGGACACAGCGTGAACGTGGTCAAGGGCAGAGGAAGGTGGGTCTGAAATAATATGAGAGACTTTTAAAAGCCTCAGGAGAATTTAAACTCGTAGGAATGCCCTCTGATGACATCTATAAAATGGACAATATTATTTTTGGTTTCCTGGGTGAGAAATTTAGATTTAAATGCATTTGATCTAGGAAAGGATAAGAGGAAAAATAGTTGAAAATCTGATGTACTGTTATTGTTTTTGTGTGGGAGACACATGCCAAACCACTTATTATACTGTGAGAGACGTAATCTTTGCACTTAATTCAGAAATAAATGTATTTTCAACACTAAAAAGAAAAACCCTGAAATCGGTTGTATTGTTTTTTCTTTTCCCCATGAACTCCACCAGATCTGTTTTTGGTATTTAATAATATTTTATTATATTTTAATATTTTTATATTTTTTTGCTCCAAGGCTAAATTTAGTTTGTATAACTAAAACATGTTTTGGCCTTCAGATCGCCTTCTTAATTTCAGACTTTTCTCAAATAATGCATAATGGAATGGTATAATCTACATAAACATAATGTTGTTGTTTGCTCAGAGGAAGACCTTATACCCCATAATTTACATCTTATATTTCATACACATGCATTTATAGACCTGGATAATTGCTGATACAATTTATGTAAAAAACCTTGCCTAAGGGAACAATAAAACACCTAGTATTTTAGATCTGTGTTTTTAACAATCGTTATGTTTCTTAAACGATGAAATATGAGTGTTTTTCTTTATGAGAACTCTACTGTTGCTTGCCCTGTAGAAACCGGGGTCATCTTTCCCATTTCTGTGAAACATTCAGAGCTGTAGGTCACTGATCACCCATTCACCATAAATAGCAGAAAGGGGCAGAAAATGAAATAAAATTTAAAATATGTGCTTCGTATGTAAATCTAACTCTAAGCTGTGCATCATAATCCATAGTTCTCTGTGCAGTCCAGACAGCACACATCACAAACTGGTCTGGTTTTCATTTTAATTGAGTTAAACTGATGTGAGAATTCTGGCATTGAATTAAATAAAATAGTGTCATCATAAAAACACAGCAAACAAATGGCATATCAAAGATTATTTTATCTGATAATCTTGGAATTGGGAGCATTGAATTTGATTTCTTGCAGTTCCATTCAACATTTGCTTGTACTAAAATGGGATTATCCGTTACCTGATAATGTGTTACGACACAAACATGCTGCCACATTCACACACACACGCAAGTGCATACAGAAGAAATAAACAACTACAGACTTTATGCTTTATATTTTCCTAAAATGTCTTGAAGCTCTACGCCCCTCTGCAGACATGAGAAAATGGTCGTTCAGACCCACGGGTGCAGACTACGGAGGCTGAGCTTCACGGGACACCTGTTCTCTGAACCCATGTGATACACCTGCGGGACATGATCAAGGTACTACCAGCCTTCCCACAACGAGCCAGCCCATATGTTTCCAAAGCAGTTCAGTCACAGCCAAAGACAACGAGGACAGAGCTCTGGGAAGCACCAGCTGCCGTGGAAACGAGCTCGGCACGCTCCGCTCGGCGCCAACGATGTGCGATGTTTATAGGGAGAAATGGGAGGTCCGTCCCGGAACCTCTAAAAGCTCCATAATGCCATGCTTTAGAGAGAAAAAAACTGTGACAGCTTTTAACGACGAAGCAGAAGATAATCAGCTTTGAAAACAAGAGCCAAGGAGAAGCAGGAACCATCGTGCACATACCTTTATGGGTTTGGCTTCATAAGCAGGACCGCAGTGAGAATTCTGAAGCCCTGGGCCACAGCAATCCTTAATTAGCAACCCTGATCACGGCCAATGTATTCTACCTTCAGGTATCGCAACAGAAAAAAAGTGTTTACTTTCTTCTTTTTTTTAATGAGAGACAGTGCAAATGAAACAAACACAAAACATTTTGCCAGTTGTATGCATATTCATTAAGCTCAGGACATATGAAATTATCTGCAAGAGAATGAAACACATTTCAAGCACCTCTAACTAAAATGAGCTTTAATGATAATTAAATCATGGACAGGTGTTGTTTACATACAATTACAACTGGCTAATATGAATAGAATTCATTGCACTGTATGCATGCTTTACATTGTAGTCAAATTGGAGACTAAAAATGGAATATATAATAATATATATAATATCTTCATCTATGTATATGGATATGTATCACGTAAAAGTTGAAATCTTCATTCTTACTGTACTTCTCGGTTGTCCTTTCGCCACATATTGTTCAGGAGTTTGCCCTCCACAGTGAATTCTGAATTAAAAATGGAGGGGCAGAGGCCGGGAAGCCTCTCTCTTCACCAGGTCACCTTTTGTGATAGCGATGAATATTTCAGAATCACTGCAGTAGAGACTGGAATCAATGAAAAGCCTTCCTCGCTAGGAGATAAAGATTGCACAACTGGAGCCGTGAGCCATGAGCCGGCCTGCCTGCCTGCCTGCCTGCCTGCCTGCCCTCCCTAAACTGGGGAATTCACTTATAGAATGACATTCAAAGACCTTACTCACTGCAGCCTCTCTCTGAATGCAGATCCATCATTGATTACTTCTGCGGATTCAAAACGCATGCTGGGATTTCAGCCACGGCATTGAAGATGAAGGGAAGAAAAAAAAAACATAAAAAAAAAAACAGAAACAAGATTCATAATAGCTTGTGGTTCTCGTCCCTTGAGCCTTGCAGCTAAATGCTCTTGACAACAGTAAGGTTTTAGCAGATGGACTGTCAACAGGCGCGAAGGGAATGCGTGACGCTGATGTAATGAGCTCAGAGCTTCCTGGGCCCTCTGAGAGAAATTAAATCACTGCCTGACACTTATCTTCCACAAGGCCCACCTGGGGAAACTCACCTTGGAGAGGACAGTTCCTGATAACCATTAATCAGTTTTTTTTTTGTTTTTGGTTTTTTGATGAGGAGAAATTCAAATGTGAATTCATTTGTATAATTTATCATATAATTGAATGTA
This sequence comes from Albula goreensis, assembly GCA_022829145.1. Lineage (NCBI taxonomy): Eukaryota > Metazoa > Chordata > Actinopteri > Albuliformes > Albulidae > Albula > Albula goreensis. The sequence continues at coordinate 4,904,817 of CM040747.1, forward strand.
TTGTTAAGGTTAGAGTCAGAATTAAAATGGTAAAAGTAGACATTGTTTTGTTTTTATGTGGGACGTGCTTCCTGGTACTCTTGTTCAAACTCGGACTCTGCCTCCTCTGATCAGAGAGACTTGCTTTGGGCTGAAACTTTGTCTATCTTTGCACATCTTTGATATTTGGTTAACATTGAAAGTGTGTGGGCTTATTTTGGTCTCATATTTATGGTGAGCAGAGATTGCACATCAACGATAAATTAATGAAATGTGGACAAAACAAACGTTTCCTCAGTGTATACATCCATCATCCAGGGTACCATTTTTCTTTTCATCACAAACCACAAGTCCTTCAACAAAAATAGTAGGAACAGAATGTAAGATGGTGCAAAGCAGTTCAGGGGAACTGGAGAACTTAACACAGATACAGTTCGGGAACATTAGGTTTAAAATCTCACCTGACCAGACTGGTAACAGAAGTGAATACAGGGGGTTACGATGGTCTCCAGTTACGTCGTTTCGTGGTTATGACGCACTCCCATAAATTACTTAAAAAACCTAGTTTTGTCTTAAGCAGTTTTGTTCGTAGATACGAACACAGAAATAAAGATAAGAAATTTTTATCTTATCTAATTTTTTTATTACTGTTTCATTTAATTACTGTATTTTACATGTCCTCCGTGTGTTGTGTGTACAGAGTGAGAGAATGAAGGTGTTAACTTAGATATAATTTAGGTATTAATTCCGATTTACGTCGAAAATCAGCTTACAACAAGTCGCAGGAACGGAACTCGTTCGTAAGTGGAGGACCCCCTGTATTTTGTTATCCATCCACAGACTTTCACCACTACAGAGCACAACCTGAGCCCAGATATGTGGTCTCATAGTCTATTACAAACATCAACCAAAGCTAACATTATCAAGGGCAGATGTACTCATATCTTTTTCTGTATGTCTGCACTGGTTTGTGATTCAGTGTTATTGTATCTGTAATCTTATGTTACCGTGTTTGATTGCTGTGCGATGGAAGATGAATTACCCCCTTTGTATTGCATGACAAACACCTTTATGACGAGGCCCCGTTAACCGGCCGTTATTATGCCAGCTACACTAACTAACAGTACTAACTGTACTGTCTGGATACTCCGTGACGGTGGAACTCTGTGAATATGAAAGCGTGATGAAGTGAACCAGGCAGCTGCCACTTTGTTTGTACCTCAGGGAAGGGAATAATAGGCTTGTAAAAAAAAAGTGTTAGTTGTAAAAGGAAGCAAGTTCCCCATGAGTAATCCCTAAATTGACGAAAATCACCCAGCAATCCGCGATCAAAGTTAGAGCTGAAACAGAAGCCTTGCACTTTGAGGGAGTTTAATAATAGCACCCACACGCCACTCTGATATCAGTGCTTATTAATTAATTTGGACTCTAATTAGTTGCTTATTTCTCACCTCCCTCCAGAGTCTCCAGCTTGTTCCGTGTTCTTTCAGATCAACAGATGGAAACAGCCCTGGCTGTCTTCTCATTGGTTACATTTAACTACCACCCAGGTTCATTAATATTATTTTAAGACTCCGGTTACTGACAGTATATTAAAATCACATAAGAAATTATTGAATCTTTAGGCGTATGCTGATGGCATTAGCTAATTATCATTTGGAGAACAGAATCTGCAATATTGGGAGATATAGTGACGTCTTGCAGAATTTTTTTTTTCCTTCTCAATCTCACCTTTCTATCAATTAGCACATTTCAAAACATTTTAAACTCTTAATTTTTAATTTAATCTTATATTGAATTTTTGCACATGACAAAAATGGAAATAATGTGTTATTATTCACTGACAGAGTAAGTTGCAAGCAGGTTGCTAATTATGAGTTTTCAACCAGATGAATAAGGCTGACCCCAAAATTAAAATCAAAGATGACTTGAGAACAGAGATTCATCACACAGAATTTATTTGTTTATTTGTTTATTTATTTATTGCTTTGAATACAATGGCGATGCATTTGATTGCTTTGCCTCCACCCACCAACCCTACCGTTTGATCATAATTTTACATGTTGTCCGTAGAGTCTGGAAGAACGAGGTGCACCTGCATAGTGCTTTGACAGCGTAAACTTAATGTTATCTTAGGAAGGCTGTAGGAGAATGGACTCAGCTGCATTTCCCGGTCATTATTGATCGCACGCGCAATGCTCCCACCAGTCTCAGACTCCATAACGAAGAAGACAACGTTGGCCTACTTGACCATCTGGCCGAGAATGCTTACCCAGGCTGTCCTGCTCCTGCTCAAGCAGCCAACCAAAGACAAACTTGAGTCATAGATTATATGGAGCTCAGTAGACCCTCGTGGGACTGCAAGTGAGACTCGACTGTTTACGAATTATGGGAAATTTTCATTCATGATGTCTGAACGGTAAATAGGTTGAAGATGTGACAGGGGAGATCAGATGTGTAGATTATGTAGAATTTTGCGGGCTGGTCTCATGATGACAGACTGTAGGACACAGAGCTGAAACTTATATTCCAGAATCATGGATGTTACATTTTAACACTGTCTCCCATTCATAAAATACTCGGTTCAGTTTGTATGAATCAATAGAGCAAGACTTCAAAAAACAACAGAGAGCACACCACCAACAAAGAAAAGTGAGCTTTTTTCACAGTCTCTCAAATGACACTGAATTCTCAAATAAGCATTTCTAATAGCATGACAGCAAAGCTATCTGACCCAAATCCCCTGATGGGGAAATCACAGAGGAAACTGCAGAGGGACACAGCTGGAAGAAATAGCAACATATTTTCACAGTAATCACAATGCACTATCGCTATTGATTTAATGACATATTAATTAAAAATCCTACATTCCCCCTTTTAATAAGTTTGATATTGCATTCCATATTCCTAATTAATAAAAGGAGATTATTTTGTTTTTTCCATGGGAGGTAATAAAAGGACCTCCAGGTATCATTATGTGTGAGTAATAAAGATAAAGCCAGCTAAATCCAGTGAGATTTATCTTGAAACATTTCCTCATAACATGGTATGATCATCACTTTTACCCAGACCGGGTACATATGGAGCAGTGATGTGATCTGCAGTATGGTCAGGTATTTATTTTCAAGATTTTATTCCTTAAAAAAACATTTTAGATTCAATTTCACCAGGTAAGTATTAATTCAGATGACAAAGGGTACCTAACAAGCTGCCTATTTATAATCTATTTGTATTATTTTTTTGTATATGTATTATTATCTATGTGTTTGGTTTTAATATAATGTAATGCCACATTTTTTCTCTCCTGATTTTTCTTGGCTTTTTACATCTATTAAAAAAATTCTATTGTTCGTAGAACACTTTGTACAGCATGCTTGAGAAGTGCTGTATAAATAAATAAATAAATAAATAAATACATACATACATAAAAAATAAAAAGGCAGCATACAATCACTTAAAGATTACTGCATCAAAACAGCGGCCATACAGCCATGCATGTATGTGACATCTGTGAAAAGTTTTAACCCCTTAATCACATTTAAACACGTCTGAATCCGCACTGCCTGCAAATACAGGAATTGTGCTTAAAGGAATGCCACACCTCCAGCTCAGGTAACAATGTGTGGGTCACACCTTTACCTGTTCCTCACACATTTAGTCCATGTGAGGACATCATTACAAATATTACAGTCATTTAGCAGACACTTATATCCAAAGCAACGTGCAGTTGATTAGGGTAACCAAGGGCCAAGGGCCAATCCAAACAAACATTACAGTCATTTAGCAGACGCTTTTATCCAAGCTTATTAGACTTGGCAATGTGGGGTTGAGGGCTCAAGAGCCCAACAGCAGTGGTGTTCTTGCTGTGGCTAGGCTGGGACTTGAACCAACAACCTCAGGGGAGGTTTCTTGTGGGATTTCTTATATTCTCACCTAAATGTTGGAATTTCTTATGTGTTAGTACTTCCTTCTCCAAAACATGCATAATTTTTAATTCTCTGTCAATGGAGGACATAACATTTCTTTTCACATTGTCATTGCTTTTATTGTTACCTTCATTCACATGCCATTTTTGTGTCTGTGAATTATTCCTTTAATGGACATTCTGTATCCCTTAGATTTTTTTTCTTGTTAAAAGCAAAACATTTTAAAACATAATCTGCTTTATTACTTAATCTGTGCAATGATTTCAGAGACACCATGCATTTTCATTACGGACATCAGCATTGCAGCTGTTATTGTATGGGAATGAGGAGAATGTACTGACGCTCAAATTTACAGTACAGTCTGGCGAATGAGAGTCACTTATGGAGGATTATACAGTATGCATTAAACCTGTAAGAAGCACACAAGACTTGAGTTTTTAAAGCAAAGTTTTAGACAACCCTTCATTGTTCCCTCAATCTGCCAAACTGGGTATATCTGATGGTGTAAATTACCATGTTCTTCTGTTCCCATTGTACTCTGTATTTTTGGAACACCTGCCTTAGTCAATTTCCTCTTATTCTCCTGATTTTTTGCCAGAGGTGTGCAACCCCAGCTTCAGAAAGTAGGAGCAATTCAATGTATTTGTTCTACCTGTGCACTAAAACAGGTGCTTTCACTAATTGGCCCCCCTACCTGACTGAAGAGTTGTGCCAGCTCAGAATCAGCTGGTTTAGTGCATAATTACATCATTCAAGAACAGGAACATTGAATCCAGTAGAGAACGATGAGACTGCTATTTCATCTGGCTGGTTTAACCCCCCATCCTTTTCCCCAGTGGGTCTGAATGATTTTTTTCCCCTTTTTGCTAGTTTTTGTCACTATTTTACTGATGTCATTCTGGACCCCTGCCCATACCTGGAAACTGTACTGGGCTGGGATTTACACAGTGTAGTCACCATTACCAACATCATGGAACATCAAGGGGGTAGATTCACCCTGTGCAAAGGCGTCCTAGTTTTCTAACTGTTGAGGAGTTCACAGAAAACAAATTCAACTCAGGACTTTCATCTCCTCTCCCCCAGTTTACCTCTTGCCAAAGCCGTCACTCCTCGTATGATGAGGTCTCATAATTTCTCTGAATTCCTCTTTTCTGTCTATGCCCCTTGGAAGGTGAAGTCTCAGATCACACACAGAGGCATAAGCCAGCCATGGCTCATTTCCCCTTTTGATCAAAGATGCGTATGAAGCAAGGTTTTAGAAAACCCAGAATGAGGACCGTCTCTGTCTCTGTCACAAAGATGAGGATGTTCTCGAAGGTCACTGGCATGCTGGCACATATCTCCATGCTTCTGAAAAATAAATATTAATTTATATCACAAGTTGGGTGGAAGGCTTATTAGAGTGTTTACATGATCATTTCAAAGGTTTGTCACAGGATTCTTGAAAGTGGCCTAAGCAGATTACATTTAATAACCGGGAAACTTCAAATCTTTGAAGAGAATTCATATGTTTGCTGAAGAAAAAAACATTACATTTCCTCTTGGTGTGTTTTTCGATCTGTGAATGCAATCTGTGCAGACTATGTGACTTTAACTTCAGCTCACGTAACATAACAGAGAAGTTAGAACTTTGAGGTATTGACAGTTCCATTATTCAAGTGAATACAACATAATAGGGCTGCTTAAAGCACTGTTAAGTATAAGCAATGTCCACGTAAAGAGACTGCACTGTACACCATGTCAATTTGCTCAAAGTAAAGTCTGAATGTCTTACAGTAGGCAGAATTCTTTTCCCGGGTGGGCATGGGGGAGCAGAGTGAAATGGCGGTAGGCTGCTTTCTTTTACAACCCACAAATTACAAATAATTACGAGAAGTTTCTGAAATTTTGTATAATTTCATTTTGTATAAGTTGACACAGGTGTTCAGTCTGCCCATTCAGGATCCTGTGTAATCTTTGTATAATCCTGTATCTTAAATTCATAAATTCCTCTTCATGCAATTAATATGAACTTGCAGTAAATTTTTCAGTGATAACAGTGTGAGAGGACTGTCCTCACTCTGTGGAGTAGCCATGGCTGCGTTCAGACTTTCAGAATGAACGTTCTCAGATCAGATTTTTTCACCATATCCATACCCAAATCCATCCATAATATCCATGATGATGTTTTCCTTAAGGTCTAAAGCAAATTGTCATGTGGAATTCACTTTTTTCCCAAATCCGATTCCTTCCCATTTAACTTGTGTCTGTCTGACTGAGAAAATCTGATATTCGGTGTGCCCTGAAGTCTTTTTTCCTCCACATAATGTTGCATTGACTTGCATCATCAATCCATGCCAAAATTCATGTCAGCATTCAATAATAGCAATTTCAGCAAAACTTTAACTCCATCACAAGCAAGGTATTGTGTGGGACAGCCTCCAAAAAGAGAGAAGATTTAAAATACAATTCATATTTAAAATACAATTCAGCAATATAGGCTGGTGTGTAAATGAAACCTTTTTATTGAAATAATTTCCCTCTAATTGCATGTCTGATGTGATGCAAACACCTGGGAGTTCTGCATTAGCCAGCACGATAATATGAGATCAGCAGATCTGAGTTGTTGTAAGGTCAACCATTTAAGTAGATGGGGAACTTCAAGGCCATGTCAGGCTTTGTAGCCAAAAAGATATAAATAGCATAGCTTTGAGAAATCATAGCATTCAATGAAGCATGACAGCAACTATCACAGTACATTATCCTTAATTGAAGTCAGCTGGAGCTCCAATTAGTACAGGGTGTGGGATGGTGATGGGGCACAGCTCTCTAGCATACCTCCCTTGCACCAGGTTTCCACATCACAAACCTGCCACCAGGCTTACGAGCCAGCACCTTGGACAGCGGCAGTCCTGTAACTCCTGCATCAGCACCATGGACAGTGCCATCCCTTCAGCTCCTGCATCAGAACCATGGAGAGCGGCACTTTCCCTCGCTTAATGAGGAAAGGAAACACCTGAAGGACATTATAAGGGCTCACAGCTGCTGCTGCTGCTGCTGCTGTGTTGGGGAAATCAATGGAGAAGCTAATGGTTGGCTATGTCAACGTTTCTCCAAATGGTCATTTACCGTGCTCACTACTGATTATTGCAACCCATTTTTATTTTCTCATTTTTGTGTTCCAAATCTTTGCTTGTTTTTATTAACTCCCTGCCTTTTGTTTGTGTCATGTGTGCTTTTGCATTTTGGATTTCTTGCAAATAAACAGCCACTGGGCACTTTAAATTTAAACTCTAAGGTCTGTGTGTCTCTGTGCCGCCCCATCTGTACGGTGAAATTAACCCTTGGTTAGCCTAATCGACTGTAAGTTTATTTGGATAAAAAGTGTTGGCTAAATGATTGTTACATTACAACTGTAATGTAACAGGGAGCAGCGACATGGACTTTGTTCCAACAATGTTCTAGAAAAAAACCTCACATCTGGTCAGTTACTAGATGGCAGTTCTAGGTGTATTATATATTCAAACTTTTCTTACAGTCCATCTTGAGAGAAATGTGTATGAAAACAAACTTGGCATTCGTTAAAAATGTGTTTGGGAATAGCTAATGGGAATTAAGACAATGCACTTCAGTTAAGTACATCGACATTTTGTCTTAAACACCCCAATGGGCATACTTTTGCATGGGAAATCAGCAAGTTATTATATTTTTTCACTGCTTCAATGTACAGTGACATTAGGGTTTACCTCACAGAGCTGGACACATGTGCTCTCACAGAAGCGATGTGCATTTGATTGGGTTGTGGCCATTGTGTAGTGTGACCATCAGAGTGGTAATGGAAAACATGATGAAAGACATGCATTAAGACTGGGTCTACAATACTTTTGCTGCTATTCTCTCAAATGTGTATTGTGGTCAGGGATAAAAAGATGCCAAATGAACTTCAGGTCAGCTCTATAAACAATGACTAGATAGGTGTTTAACGGCCAGAGCAGCCAAAACATAATAAAGGGCTCCGAATTTGACATCTTCACTGGGACTAACCTGAAAGAAGCAAAGCTGAGCACTCAGAGCTCAGAGAAAAAGACACTTTTAATGAACAGGGGAGCGTGATGTTTGGATGTCTATTATGTCTTCCTCAGGGTCTAAAGAAAATTACATAAAATGAAACTTTTCCTTTGACTCAGTGGAGTTGAATGTGTGTCCTTGCTCTTTCAAATCTCACCTTCTAATTGTGCAAGTACAATGTATGCCCCAGTTAACAGGAATCTATATTTCATCAACAAGTCAGCAATCTCTTTGTTCATTCTGTTATCTGTAATAATTCATTTATGTTATGATTTGGGACTCATTAGTCTTGCTTGTCTGTAACATGAAAGATGTGAAATATCAAAACAAACATTTCACTGAATTTTACTGGAATAGTATATGAGAACTAAATTTTTTTTTAAATGCTAATACTCAAAGTGTCTAGTTTATACAAGTTGTCAAAGAAATGGCTATATCAATTAACCTTCAAAAAGTAGCTGTACAAATGACAGAATATGGATGTATGACTCTATTGTACATAGAAAATGTTAACTGTAATGGTAAAGAGGTATACAGCATGGTGCACAGGTTGAATCCCAGCCTGAGCTTTAAAACTGACCCTGTACTAGCTCTCTGAGACATGTAAACACAGCTAATTTACATGAATGAGTTAATGTCTGGAGTCAGTTCACAGGAGAAGCAGCCATCACTTCTGATTCTCTCCCGCGGTCGCAAATTATTTGTTTCGTCTCAGTTACTTGCTTTCCCATTTTTCTCTGTCCTCCGCTACACGCGCTTGCATCGGTCCCATAGACTTGCTATCCTCACCTCCGCTACATGCGCCTGCATTGGTCCCATAGACTTGCTATCCTCACCTCCATGTGCCTGCATCATTGCGCCTGCACCTCGGTCCCATCGGTCCCATAGACTTGATATTCTCACCTCCACTACATGCGCCTGCATTGGTCCCATAGACTTGCTATCCTCACCTCCACTACATGCGCCTGCATCGGTCCCATAGACTTGCTATCCTCACCTCCGCTACATGTGCCTGCATCATTCCCATAGACTTGCTATCCTCACCTCCGCTACATGTGCCTGCATCGGTCCCATAGACTTGATATTCTCACCACCACTACATGCGCCTGCATTGGTCCCATAGACTTGATATCCTCACCTCCGCTACACGCGCCTGCATCGGTCTTGCTATCCTCATTACCCCCAATCGATGGAGAACTGACTGTGCTTCCAGATGAGAGGGGCCAGCAGAACTGCTCTCTCTTTAAACAGATTCAAAGGATCCCCGAGCCGGAGGTGCCAGGAACAGGGACTTATTGTTCCTGACAGCCTATTTTCCCCCGATACAGTGAAATGAAAGCTCTAGAACTGACTAAGGAAAAAAAAGCAAGAGGCAATATTAGCCTGTGAGAGAGCAGCCTGAGAAGGAGCTCAGTTGGACCAGATCACATTTATTCTTTATTGCGGATTCTGGGAGTCTGACTGCTGAGGTAGGGAGAAGTGTAAACAGCGGGAACCATCTAAGGAACTGCCGCGAACACGATGCATTTGAAACCTAACAGATCTTGATTTCAAATACTGTGTTTTAAAGAGCCTTGGGCATGTTCTTACTGCTGAATTTTAAATGTATGAAATACTCTCTCTCTCTCTCTCTCTCTCTCTCATACGCTTAGACTTAGAGACATGAAAATGAATTTACGCACATGGCATTTGATGCTTGAGACTGTAAAACTGTGACTGTAAAATTCTTTGGAACCGAGGGGTTAGAAATTGGAGAAAGATCAACATTTATGTAAACAGAGGAAAGTGTTTCAGTTTGGGATTTCCTCACATTCATACAGTTATCACACAGGGGACCTGGTCTGCACGTAAAAACTTTTATGTAAAACAGACAAAAGGCAGAAAAGTAAAGCTTTCATTTCAGAACTGAATTTTATTGTAATGTAATTGTAATGACACTTCCTGACTTCATGTCAATAAACACTTAAACAGGATACATAAATTTATCTCACTGACTACTGCTTCTGCCTGGCAGAGACCTTTATCTCAGTCAGTGGATGCTATTTACAAGTCTGCACGCTAAGCAAACATCTTTATCGAAGTCAGTTAATGCTGTATAACTTCTTTAGTTGTGCGTATGAAGATAAAGTATGTAAAGCTTAAGAGCCAATCTTCTAGGTACAATCCAGACTTTTAAATGGAAGGAAACTGCTAGAGTTTCATCCCACATCTTTAGATAACCAACCACCATACATACCATGAATAGACAGAAGGATCCTTGGACATGGAAGAGAACAATACGTGTTATATGCAGTTTGAGGTATACTGGCCAATGAAAATATAAAGTATACAAGGACGGTACTATTGAGGCTTGATGCAGTACTGAATGCAAGATAAATGAGGGTGAGTTGGACTGAATGGCCAGCTCTTGTCATTGTATGTTGCATATTGTCAGGCTGGCTGTAATATAATTGTTAGGTCTTTTTTTTTTTAACCAATTTCAGTCCACAATTTTTTTCAATTAACCCCTAGCTTTCAATTTTGTTTTGAACGCGCAATTCCATCATTGTAACCTCTGTCAGGTTTCTCTGTCAGTTTATGAAAGTGTAAACTAGCTTGTGTTTCCCAGAAGCACAGGCAGTGGGCTTTTATAGGTTTGTATTTCAAGTCCATTGACTGGTGTGGATAGACAGTGTTGGTTGGCACAGAACATACTAAAAGTGTCTGATCAAGAGATAGGAGAGACCCTATAAGCTGAAACTCTCCTTCCAATTGTGAGGCAGATTTCAGTCGTTCATATAAGAGTGCGTGCCCCGAAGAGAAGACGAGAAGCCCCCCAATGACATTACCTCCACTTGAGCTCCATTCACCCTCAAAACACATTTCTCTCCTTATTTCCACAGGCCGGTCTGAAGGGTGGAAGGGCCGCGTTCTCATTACCTCTGCTGAATGCGGGGCCACTCGAAAAACAGATGAATCCCGACGTGTACTGGCCAGCTTACGAAAAGCCCCATCCCTACCCCGACCGAACCAACTTCAATCTTTGTCTGTTTACATTGCATTTGCCAGCACTTGTTTTTCATTTCTGTTTTATTTTCTAGTTTCCCTTCCTTGCTGCAGTAATATTGCCCTTGGGCTTTGCGCTGTACATTTTCAGTAGTTTTTGAGTACTTGTATGCCCCACCCATAAGTTGTAAACAACCCACATATCACAACAAACTACTTTGGGGGAACTCAATATTGGAATTATGACTCATTAGCTCATGAGATACTCTTACCCAATGTGACTTGTATAGCTTACATTTTAAATATTCATTAACAGCATTTGTGGATGTTTATTTACTCAGACATTAAGGTTATGTGAATACACTGCTGAAGGACACAACAGCTTTGGCCCGCCAGGGAAATCTTCGGTCTCATAATATATGATATTCATGTCAAGTACTGCTTGTTTCATTAGAGGCTGTAGCGTTTTATCATATTACGTTTCATGAAAACGTCCTGGAGTACTACAATGTTACTGCAGGTATGACTTGAACTGATCTATGGAAGTTGAAAATTGAATGCCTGGTAAATTGTGTTTGAGCCACTTTAATTTCATTGACAATATGCAACCTTGTATTACAGAGGAAATAACTTGTTTAAATAAAGTTGTGAAATTCAAAATTGATTTTTATTTTTTTAACTATTCAACATTTTGCAGGCACAAATCTCTTGAACGGCATATTATCTGAGAATCGAGCACCTTGTCTCCTCTTGCCTGAACTTAAAAACCTTTTTTTTTTTTTTTTTTTTTTGGATAGTTTTCCCCCCCATTTTCCCACCCTGACTCAACCAAACTGTTTAATGACCAGCAGCAACCTTCTCCCACCAACTCAGATCGAGGCAGCCATGACACGTGACTCCTCCGCCATGTGACCCCTTGCTTCTTTCTATGCCATTGGAGGATGACGAAGTCAGCATATACTCAGTTCATATCCCTGGCATCTACAGGCGACTGGCCAACCAGGTGTGGCTGCTAGAAAGAGAATAACTCTAGACCATGGAAACCACTTTAGTGTAAAATGTCAGATGATGAATGTGTTTTTTTTTTTTTTTTGTGTGTGTGTGTGTGTGTGTGTGTGTGTGGTATGTCACATGTCTTGTTGTGTTGATGAATACTGATTCGATTTGGAGCATATTCAGCCCAGTTCACAATTCAAGCATCATAGCAGAAATTGACACATTTCCCATAATTCATAAACAGCAGGCTCTCAGATGCAGTTCCAGTGCTACAGGGCCCGTTTTTCATTATTCTTTTGAGGCTGGAAAACCACTTGTTCTAATGAGTCTCTGTAGATGCCAGCATTGCTCAGACACCAGTCATACTCCTCAGTCAATATACTCCCATTCCAGTGAGGTTACACACTGCTTAAATCCATACTTACAAGGTTACGCATTATATGGTTGTGCTTTTGTGTCACTACTTGAGAGCGGCAAAAAGTAGCATGCTGTGAGGATATCATTCCTTTTGTACCAATACGTCAATGTCAGGAAAGCAAAGCCTCAGAAACTCAATACAATGTTTATTGAATTAGCGATGAGACGTCACCCTTTAGACTGACATTAGCTAACTAGCTACCTGCCATGAAAATTCAAAATTGTTGCTCAGGAAAAAAAAAAAAAAAAGGGATGATTTAATTTTGGTAAACAACAGGTAGGTAACATTGCAGTTTGGGTAATTTTGGGTAATTTGTCGTAAAGATAATGTATCCGTGGCAGGCATAAATGAGGCGCTAAAAAGCCATACCTTCACTTCCCAGGCACATCTGCTGACTGTCACTGTGCCCAGATGGTGAACAGTCCTCCTACGATGGCCATGACAGTACCTTGCCTTTGTATCCGGTTAGCTTTTGTCATTGCTTCCTCTGTTCTTGCGCTTTTGTTTTCATTGCCGTTGTGTGTCCCGTCTACTGTTTCTCTGCCTGTTAGCATTGATTACCTGTTCTGTTTCACCTCCCCACTTGTTCGCCTGTGTCTCATTTGCTTGCTTGCTCTGTGTATTTTTACACCCTGTTTGTTCTCTTGTTAAATGCCAGTTCCTGTTTCCTGAACTGACTGCCTGTTTTGTGGCTTTTTGCCTGTTTATTTTTTTACTTTGATTTTTGGATCCCGAATCGGTATTGGTTGCCGTGTCTTCCTGGTTTTGACCTCGCCTGTTCCCTGACACTGATTTCTGGTTTTCTGGTTTATAAATGGCTTATTATTGTTTATTATTCATCTCTGTCTGAGCCTGAGTCTCTGCCAGATACCTGGCAGGTCAGAACCACAGAGACGTGGGCCATGTTCCAGCACAGAGCGGCTGACTGTCCTCTGCAGAAGGCACCTCGTCTCCTCCTCCTCCTCACCCCCTCCACTCCACTGGCCTAATAGTTCCTAAATTATATACTGTCTATTCCAC